>JARJHC010000095.1:0-25000 GCA_031304145.1 Cardiospermum halicacabum | reverse complement strand
GGGTCAAAACCTAACGGGTTCTTATCGGGCACAATCTCACCGAATCTTGCTAAACTCAAACATCTAGGTGGTATCTACCTCATAGACACCCAAAACATATCGGGTCGGTTTCCGGATTTTCTATTCAAGTTACCCGAGATAACATACATCTACATTGAAAACAACAAGCTTTCCGGTCAGATACCGGCAAACATAGGTAAACTCACTAAACTCTATGCGTTGAGTTTGATGGGAAACCGGTTCGCCGGACCTATACCCGCTTCCATTTCGGGTCTAACCGGGTTAGGCCAGCTACGTCTTGGGAACAACCTCTTAACCGGTACTATACCCACCGGAATTGGTAAACTTGCCAATTTAACCCAACTCAGTTTAGAAAACAACAAATTATCGGGTCAAATACCCGATATATTCAAACCACTCACAAGCCTCATCTTCCTCACTCTCTCTCACAACAACTTCACAGGCCAAATCCCTCCGTCAATCGAAACATTATCACAACACCTTCGGTTTCTCGAACTCGGCCACAACTCACTTTCCGGGAAAATCCCAAGCTTTCTCGGAAAATTTCAAACTTTAGACACACTAAACTTGTCGAAGAATCGATTCACGGGAACAGTCCCAACAACGTTTAAAAACCTAACGAAGATCTTCAATCTCGACCTTTCACACAATGCTCTAATCGACCCGTTCCCTCAATTGGCAGTCAAAGGAATCGAATCACTCGATTTGTCTTACAACAACTTCCATCTAAACCAAATCCCGAAATGGGTGACTTCTTCTCCCATTATCTTCTCTCTCAAGCTAGCCAAATGTGGATTGAAGTTCAAATTAGACGATTGGAACCCAACCGAGACGTATTTCTACGACTTCATCGATTTATCCGAGAATGAGATTTCGGGTAGTCCGGTTAATTTGATTAACCGGACAGAGTATTTGAAGGAGTTTAAAGCTTCGGGGAATAAATTGAAGTTTGATATTGGGAAATTGAAGATTGGAGATAAGTTGAAGAGGTTGGATTTGTCGAGGAATTTGGTGTTTGGGAAGTTGCCGGTGAATATTTCGAAGGTTGAGAATTTGAATGTGAGTTATAACCATCTTTGTGGGAAGATTCCTCCTTTGAAGTCGCCATTGCCGGCGTCGGCATTTGTCGGTAATGACTGTCTGTGTGGTCCTCCTCTGCAGCCGTGTAAAGCGTAGTCGTAGAGGTTTTTAATTAGTGTACGTGTCGGATTTTTGTTGTTTTGTAATAAATATTTTGTTTTTAGTGTACGTGTCGGATTTTTGTTGTTTTGTAATAAATTTAAGATTTGTGTAGAAGAAACAAAAATTAGTGAATCTTGTATGCTTTATCTAATCGAATGTCGTGGGTCCGAATCAAACATTTCTGAAAAGAACATTTTTAAAGAAAATTGTTTATTTTACAAGGATCGTTTTGAGAAATTGCAAAACAAATTATCTTCATGGATCGCAACAGAGAGACAATTCATTTGATAGCCTTTAAAATACGCGAAAAGTCAATTAAACTTTGTCTCCTTCGCCAGACGGACTCCCATCGCTTTCTGTTTAACCGGTAACTCTCTCTCTGTGTTCCATCTGTTATTGGAAGCTGATATTGGTAATGAAATTGACCCATCTGTGTTCGAAAAGTTTTGATTTTGAGGTCAAATGATGTAGTTAATGTAATTTATCACTTCTTTCAATAACCCTTTTAGCTGATTAATGAGTTAGGTTAATTGTTGAAGGAATTGCTGTGCTTGATTGTTTCATTTTCGAATTTTATGATTCTTTGCCTCTACTTGCTAGTGAATTAGTGGAATTAGAGTTGTGTACAAGTCTGGGAATTTGTTTTGGCTGAATTAGATGTTTGTTTTAGTTATAACTGAGTCATGCATTATTGAGAGAAGATGATTATGCAGTGGAGCTACGTCAAGCTTTTGTATGAGTTCCAATTGTGTTTATGCAATATTTGATTAGAGGAGATTTTGTCTTGATTGGATAATTGTTTTCGAATTGAGTAAAACTGCGAGTTACAGATAATTTCATTGAAGTAATGTTTCTTTCTATTGTTGAAGTTTGCATTTTGAACATGGTTGAAAGTGTTAATGGTTGAGATCTGATTGAGTCTGCATTTTTGGTTGAAGTGGGATTGGAGAGTCTTACTGCTTGTGTATGATTCTCATTGAATTTCGAGTATAATATACTGTGTTAAAACAACTTTGTTTATGGTCTTCACCTCTTAATTCTTGTATGTTTCCTGCTTGCAATTTGAATGATTAAGGGCAAAGTGAGTGTGTTCTTGCAGCAGCCCTTGGAAATGATTTCATCCTTCTGAAACCAATGTGTTTTTGTTTTGTTGTAATTGCCTATCTTATTAGCCAGATTCTGAAATGAACTCAATGAAGTTGTAAGATTGATACAGTCTTGGTTTATCTCTAGTATGGTTTTCATTTACTTAAGTGTCTACAGAGCCATACACAAGCTAACACTCTTTTCTATCATTAATGTTAATCATGGTGTTATAACTTACCTGTTGCATTGCAGTGACATGTTCCGTTGACACATTACCTCATCTCTGCCATGAATACCACAAAGAGTGAAACTAACGCCAAGAACACCAATGCTGCACCAACAGAAAACAGCAAAACATTTGTTCAAATAAAGGTACTGTTCTTTGCCAGAGCTCGAGATTTAACAGGCATGAGTGAGCTGCCACTTGATGTATTATCCGGCAGTACTACTCAAGACTGCTTGAACAAGGTTATTTCAAGGTTTCCAAGCTTAGAAGAGCTTGTTGGAAGCATGGTTCTTGCTTTGAATGAAGAATACACAAATGAGTCAGTTATTGTTAATGACAAAGATGAATTAGCCCTTATACCTCCCATTAGTGGTGGTTGAATTTGAATGTGGTATTTGCATATTCAAAACAATAAAAGTGGTCATAGAATTTGTCCGTGTTCAATAAAAACTTATGTTCTTGCAATATGATTCTCCCCATTTCTTCTATTTTGAGTACTTTAAATCATTATGATTTTTTCATGTTCATATATGGCTGCAAACTTGAAAGTGCTTGCGCTAGATGGTCAGTTATCTTTTTAAACTGTATTTGCATAACCTATGATGATAGCCTGCACTGGAACATTTACATATAAACTTTGTTTTCAAGATGATGTATTTGAGTATCGAAGGTGTTAATAGAGGGTCTAATTTAGTATTCTTGGTAATGCTATTCTAAATTTAGTTTTACAGTTGAATCCGAGTTTAAATTTAGTTTTACAAAAATTGAGTCCGAGTTTAAGAATTTAAATAAGTTCAACTAGGAAAAATAAAAATAGGAGAATATCTGACCAGAAGAGTATCAAATTAGTAATTATTTTTTTAATCTTTTATACATATGATATGAAATGAAAACTAACAAAATTAAATTATTTCTCAAAAATTAACAAAATTAAATTATTTCTGAAAATTCGGGAAAAAAAAACGTTGAAATGAAATGAAAACTATCCCAATTAATGAAAACTATCCCAATTAACTTCCGGAATGTTTTATAGGACAAGAGTGGACTTAGCACCCAAATAACTTCCGGAATATTTTATAGGGCAAGAGTGGACTTAGCACCCAAATGATCAGCTCCAAGTTCATGCCTCTTTGGTTTACCCATATCTGTCTCGGCACCAACTTGCCAAATTTGGTTTAAACTCTTTTCTTTAGCTTTCAACGATCCATAGATCACAAAGTTTCCATTAGCCTCCTCTGCACTTAAATTCCAAGTTTCAAAATTTAAAGGACCGGCTTTGATCTCACTGTAAGAGACTAAATCATATGTTGTGACTACCATGCCTCTTTTGGGGCACTTGTGAGCCACCAAGGCTTGAGCGCCAACCATACCTTTGGCTTTAGGATTTATGCCCCAAGCTACCCATCCAGTAGGTTTGGCTGGAGTTGCTACAAATGCGATAGAGAGTGATGAATTGGCTGCATTAGGGGTATAATGTAGATTTGCTTTCAGGGTCGGCAAATCAATACATTTTTCGAACTTTCCCTTACTTAAAGTCTGAGATTTGCATCCATCTGAATATGCAGGAGATATCGAAAGAACAAGACAGAGAAAAGATAGAAGAGCTGTGACTGGAGTGAATGCCATGTTTTATTTTGTTTGTTGATGTGTTAAGGAGGATGTTTGAAAGATTATTTATAGTTGTTTGTAAACCTTAAAAAAGTGATGTAATGCCTTTTTCATCGGACAATTTTGTTGGAATTAAAGGAGAAATTTTCACGTTTTTGAATTAAGATGTGTTACTATTTATAGGGTGTAGCTTCCCATTTTCTTAGCTAAATGTTGCTGAATTGAATTATTCAAGTTATTTGAGCTAGTGTTTTAAGCGTTCTAAATTCAGCATGGCATATTGCAATGTAATAAATTTAATATGTGGCACTGGCAATAAATATAAGGATCACATCTTTAACATTTTCATGTTTAGATTCTAAAAAGTTAAAAGTAATTTGTGAGCAATTAAAATATTTTTAAATTTAAAAAAAAAAATCCTTACAATAATTAGGTACTATAAATAAAACAAAAAGTAATGATTTTATGGTAACATAGTAGTGAAACAAATAAAATTTTACATCCGGTTTATCTCGAACAATTCAAATATTTTAAATAAAAAAAATTATAGTGATTAAGTGAAATTTTAATAATATTTTTCCAACTAAATATTTTAATTTAATATAACATTTTATTTTAATTTTATTAAAATTTTAAAAAGTTAACCAATCAATTATATTAATAAATTAATATATATTCATAATATAAATCTACTTTAGAATATATATATATATATATATTTTGCCTCATCTCACCAATTATTACTCAATGCTAATGTATTCATATAAACGAATATGAATAATGCAATTTAGAACTTTTAATGGATTAACACAAAGATAATAATATAATTTAGGGTTTCCTGATCTTTAATAGTGAGATTATATTTATATGTATCGTTTACTATCGGGTAAAAATATGCTCAAAACTAAAAGGGTAATGATATTCAACCGAATAATTAATTGAACAAACTTTTAGAGAGTGTCACTCTCAAATTCTTTCTAGTTTGCACAATTGTAACAATCTTATCTTCCTACTAAAACTCAAGGTTTATGAAAATTTGTCAGATGATATTAAGTGCTCGGAGATTCTTCCAATTCATTAGATTATCCAAACAAATAACTATGTAAAATTTAACTTATTAAGAAAAGCTATTAGTAGTTTGTAAATGAAAAGGTTTTTAATTAATAAATTATAAATTATTTGATTGAAAATTATAAAATTTTTAGAATGCGGAATGATACTATTTAATTTATAGTTTAAGTTAAATAACTAATTACTATATTTGAGCATTTTAATTCATACTTTAAAATTATTCATGACATTTTAAAATCAGACCTACTATAAGATGAAAAAAATATTAATATTATTTATTTTTAGAGAAAAGAATATGAAGATTACATTGCAAAACTACTAGGTGAATAATATTATATCATGATTTTATTTTGTTCTTTAGATGCAGTTTATTTAGTGGAGATTTTTTTTTTTTTTTTTATAAAAATGAGTAATTTCATTTTATAATTGTTTATTGACTTAATGTAAGTCTTATTAAACATGGAGAAATTCATTACCTTTTAACAAACTTAAAAGTATGATGTAAGTTATTTTTAGTACCATTTGAGATTGTAATTTGTAATAATACGGAGCTTTTAATATAGCTTGTATAGCTATTTATTTATATTTAGATATCTTTATAATTTTTTTTAAAGAACCATTTGAGATGGTAAATATGTATATTAAGTTAGTCATAATATCTAGCAACTAAAACCGCTCTTTGTAGTTAATTTTACATAGATTCAACCAATAATTCATGCTATAATATTGAATCAAAACATTAGCACAACAAAGAAGAAGAACTAAAATTTGAAAATAACTTAACAACTCATATAATCTAAGGTTGAATTTAAAAGTAATTATTTCTCAAAATCCATCCATAAAAAGATGGTTCATACAAAATAGTATCTATTCAAATTAACTTTGGAAATGATTTATAGAGCAAGAGTGGACTTAGCACCAAGATGATCAGCTCCAAGTTCATGTCTCTTTGGTTTACCCATATCTGTTTCTGCACCAACTTGCCAAACTTGATTCAAACTCTTTTCTTTAACTTTCAACGATCCATAGATCACAAAGTTTCCATTAGATTCTTCTGCACTCAAATCCCAAGTATCAAAACTTAAAGGACCGGCTTTGATCTCACTGTAAGAGACTAGGTCATATGTTGTGACTACCATGCCTCTTTTGGGGCACTTGTGAGCCACTAAGGCTTGAGCGCCAACCATACCTTTGGCTTTAGGATTTATGCCCCAACCTACCCATCCGGTAGGTTTGGCTGGAGTGGCTACAAATGCAATGGAGAGCGATGAATTGCCTGCATTAGGAGTGTAATGTAGATTTGCTTTTAGAGTCGGTAGGTCAACACATTTTTCGAACTTTCCCTTACTTAAGGTCTGAGATTTGCATCCGTCTGAATATGCAGGAGATATTGAAAGAACAAAGCATACCAGAGATAAAAGAGTTATGACTGGAGTGAATGCCATTTTTATACTTATTTGTTGTTTTTGTTTCTTGATGTTCAATAATAACGTTTGAGAGATTATTTATAGTAGTGTATAAATTTTGAAAATTTTATTGGACTTTTTTGTCAAAAAGTTCTACATGTATGGTTTAAAATGTGTTACTATTAATAGATTATAGATCCATTTTCTACTTAATTATTTGTTGACTTGAATTATTCAAGTTGTAAAGCGTGAATTATTCAAGTAATTAAAGAAAATTGAGATGGTATTTTAATATTTTCCATATGTAGAAAAAATGATAATTATGGCTCAACTAATGGCTAATAGACATTTTAAAGTCTAATATTAGATTGTTGTATAAGTGGAAGGTGTGAAAATTAGTTATTTTGTATTGTTAAATAAAATATAGTCACTAGAATAATATAAATAAGTAATTATAAATTTATAATAATATTTTGAACTCGGAAAAAAAAATTTATAATCAAATTTTTCTAATCTAAAAGTTGTGTGAAATTAAAAAAATTACATATACATATAATTAATTGAATTTCATTTCACAAATATTAACCACAGATGTTAACCTATCATTATCCACATATAACAATAATGTCATTTGATGAATATTTATTATATTTTTTTTTCTAATCTTCAATTATTAAACACTATTTTTATCGCTAAAAACTAGAATATAAAAAAAAATAATCAAACTTAAAGAGTAATAGTATCCGCAAACAAGTAATAAAAAAGAATGGAAGAATAAATTCAATTTCTTTTAGATCTTTATAATTAATTAAAAAGATATCCTAATATTGGTTGGGTACAATTGTGTTTGTGTTGTGACCACAGTTTAAATTTTTTTCATTATAGCACTGATAAAATGTAAAATATTAAAAATTTTCAAATAAATCTTTAGACTTTAATAGAGTTCGGAGAGATGAATCTAATAGGATGATATGTAGTAATTAGTGGTCGAATAAAAGAGAATTATTGAAATTTGAAATGGCCTAAAATTGATGTAATTGCGGATGAACCGTCTTTTGAAGTTTTTGAAGCTCCAACGGCAGCCATATTTAAAAATATATATATATATTAATATTTTTTATACATAAAATGAAAAAAGAAATTGAAATGGTAAAATAAAAAAATAAAAAAAAATCAAATTTTCATAGAGCTTTTGGAACTATCATTTTTTTAATATATATATAGACATCACAATAGTACATTATTTTTTTTCTTTCAAACTTACCTAGTTTATTAGCACATAATTGGCTAGTTTCCCAAAAATCAATGGAATTTACTCTTTTCTATTAAAAATTTGAAAATGAAACTTCAAACTTGAATAACATATTATTTTATAGGGTTATTTTCAAAAACCACCTAATTTTTGAAATATTTTATTTTTGGCACCCGGTTTTGCAAACTTATACCAAACCACCCCAAAACCACCTAAAATTAAAACACTAGTGGTTTTGGTGAGGTGTATGTGGTTTTTATGTTTATAAGTGGTTTTTTGTGTTTTTGAGTGGTTTTACTAATTATTTAGTTTTAATAATTTTTAATTTTTTTATTTAATAATTTTAGTAATTTTTTAAATATTTGATTAAATAATCTAAATAATTTTTTTTTATAGTTTTAGAAATTTTAAATTTTTAATTCAATAACTTTAGTAATTTATAGTTTTAATTTCTTTTATTTTTACTAAACTACAACTAGTATCAATAATTTTTAAAATTTTTAATTTTTTTATTTAATTAGCTGAATAATTTTAATAATTTTTATTTTCAAACTTTAATTTTTAATTCTATACATACAACCAAAAATTATCTAATTCAAATAGTTTTTAATGAAAAATTGAGTTTTATTTTTATATTTATTTGTTCAAAAATAAAATAACTATTAAATATATCAATATTTTTTAATTATTTTTCAATTTTAAATATTTTTTTATTTTTTATATTTATTTTTAAGAACCTAAAATTATAATACAATAATAATATAAAAATATTTAATAATTTTTCAAACATACTTATAATTAAATAATCTCTTATAGCAGATTTTAGTAAATTAAAAATAAAAATTTAAATAAAAAATTATTAAAGATTATTTAACCAAATATTTAAAAATGATTTAAAATGAACAATAAATATTTTTTTTAATTTAGTAAATTTTAAAAATAAAAATTAAAAGTAAAATTATTAAAATTCATTAAACAAACATTTAAAAAGTATTAAATTATATAATAATTTATTTTAGTTAAGTAAAATTTTAAAATTTTCTAAATAAAAAATATTTAAATTATTTAATAAAATATTTAAATTTTAGTTAAATTATTAAACCAATTTTTTAATAATTATTAAAATTAAATAATTAGCAAAACCACTCAAAAATACAAAAATCACCCACTAACACAAAAACCACCAACACCTCACCAAAACCACTAGTGGTTTTGATTTTAGGTGGTTTTGGGGGTGATTTAGTATAAGTTTGCAAAATCAGGTGACAGAAGTAAAATGTTTCAAAAATTGGGTGGTTTTTGGAAATAACCCTTATTTTATATCTATTAAATTGATGGAGTTTGTTAGAACTTTTACTGTCATACACATAAAAGATGATTATTAATTTTTTAAGATATCATATTTATATAAATTTTGTTTTAAAAATTATATCAAACATTCTGTGGTATCCTTTTAAAATTATAATGTGTTTATATATATATATTTTTTAAGAGTCATTTGTAACTTTTAAACTCTATATAGGTAATTTTATATAGCTTTAACTAATAACTCATGAGATTGAAACAAAACATCAACATAGTAAAAAAAAAAAAAAAAAAAAAAAAAAAAAAACTAAAATTCAAAAATAATTATTTCTCAACGTCCATCTGTATAGAGACGGTTTGTATAAAATAAAATCTACCAAAATTTATAGAGCAAGAGTGGTCTTAGCACCCAGATGATCAGCTCCAAGTTCATGTCTTTTTGGTTTACCCATATCTGTCTCGGCACCAACTTGCCAAATTTGGTTCAAACTCTTTTCTTTAACTTTCAACGATCCATAGATCACAAAGTTGCCATTAGCTTCTTCTGCAGTTAAATCCCAAGTATCAAAACTCAAAGGACCGGCTTTGATCTCACTGTAAGAGATTAGGTCATATGTTGTGACTACCATGCCTCTTTTAGGGCATTTGTGAGCTACCAAGGCTTGAGCGCCAACCATACCTTTGGCTTTAGGATTTATGCCCCAAGCAACCCATCCGGTAGGTTTGGCTGGAGTGGCTACAAATGCAATGGAGAGCGATGAATTGGCGGCATTAGGAGTGTAATGTAGATTCGCCTTTAGGGTTGGCAAATCAACACATTTTTCGAACTTACCCTTGGTTAAGGTTTGAGATGTGCATCCAACTGAATATGCAGGAGATATTGAAAGAACAAAACATACCAAAGATAGAAGAGTTGTGATGGAAGTGAATGTCATTTTCTTATTTTGTTTGTTCATGTTTACCCATGAGGTTTGCAAGATTATTTATAGTGATTTGTAAAGCTGAAATTTTGATATTACATCATTTTTATCGGATCATTTTATCTAAATTAAAGGAGAAATTGTCACGTGTACGAAGTAATATGTGTTATTATTAATAGACTATAAATATTCCATTTTCTTAGCTAAGTGTAGTTTATGAATTTATTGACTTGAATTATTCCAGTTATTAAACTCCAATTTCAAGAATTATAAATTCAAGAAAGTATACTGAATTGTAATAATATTTCATATGCATTAATATGTGTATATATGTATAGTTATAATTTTAAAATGTCATGAGCTAAACAGTATTCTAATTTTTTTATAACCTTTAAACTATATTAGTATATTACTATATATTTACACCAATATAAATCTAATAAAAAATAAATCTCATTTAAAATTTTCTAATCAAATACAAATATATCATTATTTTTTAAAGTTAAATTGGATTTTACACGAAGAAGTAGCACATGAACTGAAACACACAAAAATAATATGGCTTCAAATTGGATAATTGATTTAAATTTTGATCTGTTATTTCATATTTGATGTCTAATACAATTCAACCAATTAATAACAGTTAGAAAATATTAGAATAATAAACTCTTAAATTTTTATCGGTTTACCCGTCCCGCAATCTAAAAATTCAAACATATAAAAATTAATTATTTTTTATACAAAAATCACCTCAACTTACTATAAAATCACTATGGATCTTTTCAATAGTAGTTTTAAAGTTAGACTGGAAATATATATATATTTTTAATTTTAAAAAAAATATTTTTTAATTTTTTTAAATCATTGGTTTGAAATGTTACTAACAAAATATCCAAATACCACCGAATTTCTAATTTCAAAACTATGTTTTTAAGAGTGAAATCAATAGATAATCCAAAAAGTTCTATTGATATAAAGTATATGAATACTTTATTTACAATGTTTTAAACTGGTAGATTATTAAAAAAATTTAAAAAAGCGATTTTTTTTTATAATTCAATATATATATATATATATATATATATAACATTATACTTACATCTCCAAAACATAATAAATTACAAATAAATAATTTGAAAAATAAAAATTACAGTCACATTTCTACACCAGACCTCATTTTATTTTAACACCAAAATAAATATTCTTTCAAAATTAATTTTACTTTATATATTTACAATTTTTTTTCTTAAAGGTCGATGAGTAATTTATATATAATATTACATAAACAGTTAGCTTCTTAGCAAATGTGCAAGTATAATTTACCCTTTAATAATTAAATAATAAATCAAATAATGATATTGCAATATCTTTTCATTCATTTCAACTCTTTCATGATCCCTTTTTAACCAAATATAAATTTTTCTATTCAATTCAGCGTTGCATTAAATTACTTAAAATTATTTCAATATGATAAAATGTCTTTTGTGCTTTTTAAACAATTCTATCACTTCCTGGTCTAAATGTGTTAAGAAAGTATAGTTCAAAATTTGAAAAAAAAAAATATACATATTTATATTTTTAAAGTTTTATAATTTTTTTAGCTTGGTCATAATATATTTTTTTCTAAAGGGAAAGTGAATACTACATTTCCTAAACCAGCGGCGAGCTTTAAGCTCGTGGTCATTGACCTGTAGGTTTTTAAAAAAAATTAAAAAAAATAATAATATTTATATAGAAAATAAATTATTTATAAAATACATGATGTTAAAGTAATTGTGACACTGTATAATTTAGAAAGGTGATCCCACATGCTGTTAGGGCTGATTTTGTCACTGTGAGACCATTTCCCTTGAGAGAAGAAAAAAAATCCTCACTATTTAATTTTTAATTCACGAACAACTGGAATTTTAAAAAGATGGTCTCTTAGAAGAGATACCCATTTAAAAAGAATATATACATTAACAAATAAACAGAGAGGGTGGAAAATTGCATGGATTTGTTGTCTCATGGTATGCATGAGTCCACATTAATTTAAAAAAATGGATTTATTATTATGTATAATTATATGAAGGTGTTACAAAATAAAAGCAAAACCAATACCAAAATAACTTACAAGACTAGAGAGATGATACTACTAGAGAGAGAGGGGGAGAGAAAAGATCAGAGTGAATTGGCCAGTTTTTCTCATTGCCTTCTTCTTCTATTTATAGGGAAAATGTGAGGGTACTTGTCACTTTTCTAATTATCTAACACATGCATTGTGACAAGTATAAGGATTGGTGGAATCCACCTCTTAAACCATTCAATTACATAATACTCCCCCTTGGATTTCACCTACTAACTGCCTCGTTAAAAACCTTACCAGAAAAACCCAGTGGGACAAAAACTGGATAAGGGAAAAAGAGTACAGTTGAACCCAGACATTTACAAAACTCCCCCTGATGGAAACACCCATGAATCAATCAACTAATTTGGAGAGTCTTCGCATTCCGATTCCGTGAAGCAACCTTTCGAATGTGGAAGTTGGTAATGTCTTTGTCAGTAAATCAGCCAAATTGTTTGAAGATCGAATATGCTTCACGTTGATTTGTCTGGATTCTTGGAGCTCGTGGGTGTAGAAAAATTTGGGAGATATGTGCTTCGTTCTATCCCCTTTGATGTATCCACCTCTCACTTGGGCGATACAAGCAGCATTATCTTCGTAAAGAATTGTTGGCTCGTTGATTGTGGGATACCACATGAACTCTGAATATGATGTATAACCGATCTCAACCAGACACATTCCCGGCTGGCTTCATGCAATGCCAAAATTTCAGCATGATTTGAAGAAGTAGCAACCAAAGTTTGCTTTATGGATCTCCAAGAGATAGCCATGCCATTATATGTAAAAATTTATCCAGATTGAGAACGAGCTTTGTGTGGATCCGAAAGATAACCGGCATCAGCATATCCAACCAACCCAGAAGGATTATCTGAATTTGAATAAAACAGTCCCAAATCAACAGTTCCCAGAAGATATCTAAGAATATGTTTAATCCCATTCCAGTGACGACGAGTCGGGGCAGAACTGTATCTAGCAAATAAATTTACAGCAAAAGCAATATCTGGTCTCGTACATTGGGCTAGATATAAAAGGGCACCAATTGCGCTCAAGTATGGTGTTCCAGAATCCAAAACATTTTCATCATCATCTTTGGGTCTGAATGGATCCTTTTTGGGATCAAGAGAACGAACGACCATTGGGGTGCTTAATGGATGACATTTTTCTAAATTAAATCTTTTTAAGATCTTTTCTGTATAAGCTTTCTGATGGATCAAAATTCCATTATTTCTATGTTCAATTTCTAATCCCAGACAATATTTTGTTTTCCCCAGGTCTTTCATTTCAAATTCTCTTTTCAAATATTCAACAGTCTCTTGGATTTCATTTTGAGTTCCAATCAAGTTCATATCATTTACATAGACTGCTACTATTGCAAAACCAGATCCTGATTTTCTAATGAACACACATGGACAAATAGTATCATTAATGTACCCTTCCTTAATTAAGTATTCACTCAGACGATTATACCACATTCGTCCAGACTGTTTTAATCCATATAGTGACCTTTGTAATTTCACTGAGTATAACCCTCGAGGTTTATTAATTTCAGGATTTTTAATCCTTCTGGAACTTTCATGAAGATTTCTGTATCCAAGGAACCGTATAGATATGCAGTTACCACATCCATTAACCTCATTTCCAGATTCCTTTCTTTCGCCAATCCAATCAAAAACCGGAAAGTAATTGTATCCATCATAGGTGAATACGTTTCATCAAAATCAATCCCAGGCCTTTGTGAGAAACCCTGAGCAACCAATCGGGCTTTATATCTCACAATTTCGTTTTTCTCATTTCGCTTTCGAACGAATACCCATTTATAACCAACTGGATTAACACCTTTTGGTGTTTCAATAATGGGTCCAAAAACGTTCCGTTTATTCAATGAACTTAATTCTGCCTGGATTGCTTCTTTCCATTTTGGCCAGTCATTTCGTTTCCTACAATCAATGATGGATTGAGGTTCATAATCATCATTCATCACATCAATAGCTACTGCATATGAAAAAACATATCAACAACAAAGTTTTCACGGTTCCAAATTTCTTTTGTATAATTAATGGATATTTCTTCATTCTTGGATACATTTACCTCCTGAGAGGTCTTTTCCTCAGTTGGATTTCCGACTTCCACAATTTGTAAATTTTGATTAGTATCTTTGGAGGTATCATATCAATAGTATTCTCGATTCTAACTTTTCGTTTTCGTGGTACAATATCTTTGGACCCAACAGGTCTACCACGTTTTCTCTGGATTTCAGATGCCTCAGTTACCATCTGTTTTGATTTCTCAGTAGGCACATCCAGTCGAGCTGGTGCATTACATGCTGGTATATGAGATTTCGTAACTTTAGTAGCATCAACAAAACTATTTGGTAAACGGTTCGCAATCATTTGTAAATGAATTATCCTACGTACTTCATTTTCACTTTGACCAGTACGTGGATCTAAATAATGCATCCTTTTACTTTTCCAAACGAGTTCATTTTTACCAGCATTAGAAGGTTCATCCTTTCCAAGTCGTGGGAATGATTTTTCATTAAAATGGCAATCTGCAAATCTTGCAGTAAACACATCACCCGTCATGGGTTCCAGATATCTAATTATAGATGGTGAATTATATCTAACATAAATTCCCAAACGACGTTGTGGTCCCATTTTGGTTCTCTGAGGGGGTGCTATGGGAACATATATAGCACAACCAAAAGTTTTCAAATGAGATATATCTGGTTTATTTCCAGTTGCCAACTGTAACGGAGAATATTCATGATATGCAGTGGGTCTCAGACGTATCAGTGTGGCTGCATGTAATATTGCATGACCCTAAGCGGAAATCGGTAATTGAGTTTGTAACAACAACGTTCGGGCAATCATTTGAAGCCTTTTAATAAAAGATTCCGCTAATCCATTCTGGGTATGAACGTGGGGTACTGAATGTTCAACATTTATACCAATTGACATGCAATAATCATTAAACGCCCTTGATGCAAATTCACCAGCATTATCCAAACGAATAGTTTTAATCTGATAATCTGGAAATTGTGCCCTCAATCTTATTATCTGGGCAAGCAACTTAGCAAACGCCACATTCCGTGTTGATAAACATACATGTGACCATCTTGCAGATGCGTCAATCAACACCATAAAGTACTTAAATGGCCCACTTGGTGGATGAATTGGTCCACAAATATCCCCTTGAATTCTTTCTAAAAACGATGGACATTCAATATTTACTTTTAAGGGGGATGGTCTAACTATCAATTTCCCCTGAGTACAAGCAGTACAAAAATTATCTTTTGATATCAGTATCTTTAAATCACTTAATGGATGTCCATTAGAATTCTCAACAATTCTACGCATCATTGTCGACCCAGGATGGCCAAGTCTATCATGCCATAATTGAAAAACTTTAGGGTCAGCTATTTTCTTATTCATTACAGCGTAGGCTTCTATTGGAGATATTTTCGTAAAATATAAACCAGATGATAATGTATGGAGTTTTTCCAGAACAATTTTCTGTCCAAAAATAATAGACGTGATATACAAATACTCCATATTTTGTTCATTCACTGTCTCAATATGGTATCCATTTTTCCTGATATCTTTAAAACTCAACAAATTTCGTTTCGAATTACTCGAATATAATGCATTATGGATACATATTTTCGTTCCTTTTTCTAACAGCATTATAGCTTTTCCATATCCCTCAATTAAATCAGCAGAACCAGATATGGTATTTACTCGAGCCTTATATTCAGATATGTTCAGGAAATATTTTTTATCTCGGAGGATAGAATGGGTTGTAGCACTATCAATCAAACATATTTCTGACATATTTCCTGGAATTTCCATATCCTATCCAAATAAATAAAGCCACATATCAGAATTTTCCAATTTTTCTGACTTTAATCAATAAATACATCAATATACTAAGTCGAAAAATATATCCATGCAATTATATCCCATCATGGATTTCTCATATAATTTTCTCATGATTTTCATAATTTAATCTCTCAGATTCCATCTCAATAAACTATATTTATTTCAAATATTCATTGCTGAGATTTTTCTAGGCTCATTGGATCATTTTTCACTTTCAAATAATCAAGATTATGATCTGGGTTGGAGAGTAATCTCATTATTGCCATTTCCATACTCATCCATTTATATCAATATAATTTTTCCCAGATAGATCCAGACCCTTCTCAATATTCCAATTTCCGACACTTCTCAAGTGTCCATACTAATAACTAAAATAATAAACACAACTAAATAAATTGACAATTAAATTAAAATGCATTGCGTATGCTCTAAATAAAGATTAATGATGCAACAAAAATATATACATATATATATATCTGGACCAATTTTCTATCTTGGGTTGGCAGCGCCAAACTTCACACAAGATTTTCTGGAATAATGATATCAACTTTTGAGCAAACAGTTTAATTCCCAATCAAATGTCATTTCTATATGATCCAAATCAATTCAATTCAATCACCTAAGTGAATAACTCCTCTTTTTTCTTTTTCAAAATTTCACATCAACATTTCAATAATCTTCCATATATATTATAAACTTTCCACATAATCAACCTTCATCTTATTCAATTATTTATTTTTTCCTGGATAAATAAATTTAACCATCTACTTGGTCAATAGATTTCATATGACAAAATTTAAATACAATAGATGTCCTCTTTTTTTGTCATTTTTGTTTCTCCCTCTATAACAAATAATAATTTGAACCTCAGAAATTTTCATCTCAAAAGTAATTTCTTTCAAAAATAATTTCTTTCAATGGAATTTTTATCATCATTCATTATTTCCATATACCCAATATATGAATTCTATTTCTCAACCAATTTCCAAATTAACTCAATAATCTAAGACCAACTCACTTGATAAAATCAATTTCATTTTCATCTCAATTAATATACATATTTTTCATATCTCAAGATGAACAATTCCCTTTTTTCAAACACCAAACAATTAATCAATAAATATATTTCCAATTAAATAAATATATCATCCTCTTTTTCAAATAATTATTCCTCTTTTCATCAATTGTTTTTTCATTTTTCATTTCCTCTTTTATACCAATCCCTTCATTTCCTCTTTTCTACAAAATTTCCATTTTTCTCTTTTTATGGTTCTAGCCAATTTTCTATTTTTCTCTTTTTATGGTTCCAGACCAATATCTCAATTTTTCAATATAATTCCGGCAGCATCTCAGTATAACCAAAACATCGTTACCATCACTTTCTGATCTGGAGGATCCGTCTGGGTGGCAACCAGAGAGCATACTCGTGCTGATAACGTGTTACAAAATAAAAGCAAAACCAATACCAAAATAACTTACAAGACTAGAGAGATGATACTACTAGAGAGAGAGAGGGAGAGAAAAGATCAGAGTGAATTGGCCAGTTTTTCTCATTGCCTTCTTCTTCTATTTATAGGGAAAATGTGAGGGTACTTGTCACTTTTCTAGTTATCTAACACATGCATTGTGACAAGTATAAGGGTTGGTGGAATCCACCTCTTAAACCATTCAATTACATAATAGAAGGAATATTTTATATATTATTTCATGTAGGTTTTTTTTTCTCATTTCTTTTCCTTTAAAATATAAATAATTTACTTTTATAAAAGCTAATTAAAAATTAAAAGTACGTCCTATCAAAATATGGAATGACATTGTAAAATAGCATTTAAGCTTTTAAGATAGTTTGCGATAAAATTATTTTATTATTTTATAAATTTTATTTTTAAAATATAAAGTTATTTTAGATATTACGTAATATTTGAACTCTTTAAATATTTTGTTATGCACTATACTATTTTATTATTTTTATAGATTTTATTTTAGAATAATATCAAACCACTTTATTTAATAATTTCATATTGTAAGGTGTTTACTGTTGTTATGCCATCATAACCTAAAAGCTACTCTAATTGTCAATTTTTTGGCCAACTATATATGCTAGTTAGAGTTAAATTAATACACATTCATCTAACCCATGCTATCAAATTGAATCAATGAATGAAAGTATCGATGGATGAAAATATTAGTATATTAAAAATAAAGGATTTCCATAAATAACAAGCTAAAACTTGAGGAAAAAAAAAGATATTTATATATATCAAACTAAGAATTAGGGAGTATATATATAAGCCACAAATTAGGATGAATTCAAAAGTAATTATTTTTCAAAGTTTGTCCATATCAAGACAGTTCAAATGAAAAATCTATCAAAATTAACTTCAAGAATGATTTATAGAGTAAGAGTGTCCCTGGAACTTATATGATCAGCACTAAGCTCATGCCTCTTTGGTTTACCCATATCTGTCTCGGCACCAACTTGCCAAACTTGATTCAAATTCTTCTCCTTAACTTTCAATGATCCATAAATCACAAAATTTCCATTAGCCTCTTCTGCACTTAAATTCCAAGTATCAAAACTTAAAGGACCGGCTTTGATCTCATTGTAAGAGATTAAGTCATATGTTGTGACTACCATGCCTCTTTTGGGGCACTTGTGAGCCACTAAGGCTTGAGTGCCAAGCATACCTAAGGCTTTAGGATTTATGCCCCAAGCTACCCACCCGGTAGGTTTTGCTGGAGTGGCTACAAATGCAATAGAGAGCGATGAATTGGCGGTATCATGAGTGTAGTGTAGATGCGCCTTTAAGGTCGGCAAATCAATACATTTATTGAACTTTCCCTTGCTTAAAGTTTGAGATGTGCATGCATCTGAATATGCCGGAGAAATTGAAAGAACAAAACATGCGAAAGATAAAAGAGTTGCCACGGAAGTGAATGCCATTTTTTTTTTTTTTTTTTTAATGTTTAAGCATGATGTCTAAAAGATTATTTATAATGATTTGTGAACCTTGAAATTCGATGGAATACCTTTTTAATAGGACAATTTTATTTAAATTAAAGGAAAATTTACACGTGTTTAAATTAGCATCCATTACTATTAATAGAATATTGATTTTCCATTTCTTAACTAAGTGTTGACTTTGAATTAATCAAATTGTTTTAAAAGTTATGAAGTAGTGATTATAATCAATTTTAATATGCCGAAAAAATGGAAAAAAATTTATCATTATCACAGCTTTAAAGATTTTTCATTAAAAAAATATATGAAAAAGTATAAAATAGTAATACTCTATCATTGCCATAACATTATAAAACAATTATAATTTATTTAAAATTAAAAAATATTAAACTTTTGTTTTATTTTTTTATGCGTCAACATGTTGATACTTTTTATATATTTGAAAACAAATATAGTTATATATATTTTTAAATAGATAAAAGGATACATAAATGATCACTTAAGAAAAAATATTTAATTAAAATATTAGACGGAAGTAATTTTTGTTTGATAATAAATGTATTTGAGTAAAAAACTTGTCCCGTATTAATTAGACAAATGAGATGAACCCAGAATAATATATATAGATTGTAAAAAGTAATTTTAAGAAAGAAATGAAGATTATGAGCCTTACCTTATCATTTAACTTTTGAATGTCAAAGAATACATTTGGTCTATGGGGATTTGGCTTTCTTCTTTCTAACAAGTTTTTTCAGAAATTATATTTTAAAACAGAAAATTACAGGCATGACCTTCCAAGAAGAAGAGAAGGATATTCCACTATTTCAAACCTCCACTTTTATTTACTATATCGGTTTGTCTTCGAATTTTTATAGTTAAGGGTTATAATTATTTTAACTCTATAAATATTTACAAGCTAATATACCAATTATAATTTTCGTTTTTTTAAGATAATATTTTATTTAAATTTATTACATACTTATTCCATTTCACGAATATAAAATATATATCAATAATATTAAAAAATTTTTAGATAGTTTTATAATTTTAGTATTAGAATATTTTTCAGTGATTGATTTTTCTAACATATTTTTACTAGATTTAACCATATAAATACTCTTCGAGATTTGATTTGGGATGTTTTTAATCTTATCATTTTCAACCATAAATTGTCTTTCATTCCACTCAATATTTAGTTATCTTTATAAATTAAAGTTAGCATATACCTTAAAATAATATTTAAAATTTTAGTAGCTGGTATATTGTATCAAATTATTTGACTATTTATATTAACTTTATTTTTAAGAAAATAATTGAAATTTAAAAACATATATTTCTTTTTTAAAATATTTAAAATTAAAAATCACGTTAATTATTCTAAATTTTATCGATTCGGAGAACTTAATTCAATTCATAGATGACGATGCCACCGTAAGAAAATGAAGAGCAAAATCAATCAATGAAATTGAGAAAACGTATATAGCACAAACACATGATTTCCGATTATTTTGCAAAGTCTTTTCTACATGGACTTTTCATAAATTAATTCTTCCAAAATTAACTTTAACAATGATTGACACAAAAGGGTGCCTTTAGAATCAAAATTCTGTACTCATAGAGCAAGAGTGGACTTAGAACCAAGATGTTCAGCTCCCATATCATGCTTCTTTGGTTTACCCATATCTGTCTCGCCACCAGCTTGCCAAACTTGATTCAAGCTCTTCTCTTTAACTTTCAACGATCCATAAATCACATAGTTTCCATTAGACTCTTCTGCACTCAAATCCCAAGTTTCAAAACTCAAAGGAGCGGCTTTGATCTCACCGTAAGAGACCAAGTCATATGTTGTCACTACCATGCCTCTTTTAGGACACTTGTGCGCCACTAAAGCTTGAGTGCCAATCATACCTTTACTTTTAGGGTTTATGCCCCAACCTACCCAGCCACCAGGTTTGGTTGGAGCGGCTACAAATGCAATGGAGAGCGATGAATTGCTTGCATTAGCAGTGTAATGTAGATTGGCTTTTAGGGTTGGTAAGTCGATACATTTTTCGAACTTTCCTTTAGTTAAGGTTTGAGATTTGCATCCTTCTGAACATGCAGGAGAAATTGTAAGAGCAAGACATGCAAGAGATAAAACGATTGTGATTGAAGTGGATGCCATTGTTGTGTGTTGATGTTGGAAATGATGTTTGAAAGATTATTTATAGGGGCTTATGAACATTGAAATTTGTTGTAATACCTTTTTTATAGGATCATTTTAGCTTGTATGTAGGAGAAATTCACACCTGTGTGGTTAAACATGTGTTACTTAGTAATAATTACTAATGAAAATATAGAATACCATTTTTTTAAAACTAAACTTAGCTTAGGAACATTCTCACTTCATTGACTTATTCAAGTTATCATTTCAGGCAATCAAATTAACATGGTAGATTGAATTATACTGAAAATTTAGATTATGTAATAAATTTTCAAAATGGCATATAATCATTCTGTTGGGTGATATGCAATTTAATTTTGTAGTTATATTCATACCTAATATTCATAATTAAATATTTTGATTTATATTTATTATATATTTATAGTATATAAAATATACATATATATATATATATATTATATAAAATATCCTCACAATTTCATTAGTACGAGATTTTTCATAAATTTGTATATTTGGACTCAGTCTCGCAAGCGGACAAAATCATATTATGCTGATAGTTGAGTGGCTTAACCCTGATGCAATTCAGAAAGCATTTCCATCTAAGTTTTGATCCAGAAAAGCTAGCAATATTGAACAGCTTTTGTTAAGAACCAAGGTCTAAGTTAATCTTAAATTATCACATAATTAAGCTAACGTTGTTTGGCCAGTATTATTTCTATATATCATTTGAAGCTTAAATTAGTTGCTTCTAATTGTTGTTTGGCTGGTTGAACTGCAGTTGAAGAAGTTCCTTCATCAATCCAGAATCTAAACAGGCTTAGATATGGCAGAGTTCATAAGACTCGAATGTTTTTCAACCAATCATCCCGCATTGTATATAACATGAAAATCCTGGAAACAGCATCAGCATTTGTATTCCTGGAAGCCAAATTCCTGCCTGGTTTACCTGTGAAAGTACAGGGTATTTGGTAAATTAATATCACACCATCACTGTTCTCAGTTTTGAATAAGATTATCATGTTCATGAGGATCTTCATGTCCAATTCTGTTACCATTTTGAAAGTAGATCTGTACTGATAAATATCAAGGCAATAAAATTACAATTGCTTTTTTTTTTTCAGAAAAGATTTTCTATTAGCATTCGCCGTAACCGGAATAACATTGAGTGTTTCAGATAACGTTTGGCTAAAAATTATCGGAATAGCTTTCAACCTAAATGCTAATATTAATTTATTTTATTAACCTAGTTTTTATAATTAATTATATTATCTTTTCAATTATATTTATATATAAATTTTAATTATATATCTAACCAACTAATTTAAAAATTAAAATTAATACTAAATACCTAATTCGACTACTAATTTAACTTCTATCTTACAATTTAATCTAACGGTTAAGTGTAACATGTAATTGAAAAATGCAGTCGTAATAAGAAAAGATTAGGTTATATTAGCCTGAATAACATGTACATCCATCCTCAACACCCTCATTACAATACAGTTACACTGTTACTCTCCCATCAATAAACAAAAGCACCAGCAATGAAAACAACCAAACCAACAAACAAACCAACCGAATTTGATTTCACAATTGCTTGTCCTCCCTCGGCCGGTTCCGATGCAGGTGCAGGTGCAGATGTAGAAGATGAAGACGATGGAGATGGAGATTTCTTAGAAGACGGAGGAGTAGCAACCGCCGCTTTAGGCGCCGAAGAAGAGGACTTTTCAGTCTTCTTCGATTTGCCCAAAACAAGAGTCCCCTTCGAATTCAAATTATCAGGCTGAAAATCATGCATACCGGGCTTACCATCTCTCACCTCCCCACCAACTTGCCAAACCTGATTCAACTTCCCTCCCTCCACTTTCATCGACCCGTAAATCACAATACTTCCATCTTCACCACCTTCAGCATTCAAATCCCATGTTTCAAAAGATAGTTTAGACTCGGTCACGGAGCTGGTAGACGCGAGGTTAAACGTCTTGACAACAGCTTTGTTGTCCGACTTATAAGCCAACAAAGCTTGTGAACCAGCCATGCCTTGGGCTGTTGGATTTATGCCCCAGGCTACCCATCCGTCGGGTTTGGCTGGGGAAGCGATGTAGGCTATTGAAAGGGAGGAATTTGTGGCGTCGTAGGAGTAGTGGAGATAGGCTTTTAGGGTCGGGAGGTCGAGACATTGGTCGAATTTTTTGTTTTTAAGGGTTTGGGAAGTGCAGGTGAGGGAATAGGTAGGGGTGAGGAAGGTAAGGAGAAGGCATGATAGCAAAAGCGCGTTGCTTGTTGATGAAGCAACGGTAGCTGATGCCATTTTCATGAGATTGATTGTTACAATCATCGTTAGGGGATTTATAGGGACTTGGTTTGGATCTGTTTCCGCCAATGGTGGAAATTGTTGGAACTTGGTTGGTTGGAGAATAGTGTATTCTATTTCTGGGGTGTGTATTGTTTGGTGGATTTTCAATATGATTAAAAATAGCTTTAGTTCCTAACTAAGCTTAACTTAATTATAACTAAGACAACCACGTGGGTATATATTTACTAATATTTATTTATTGAAGTTATTCTTTAAATTTTTTAAAATGGTATCAGTTAATTATTAATTAAAAAAATACATACGGAGATCCAAATCTAGACATGCATCTGCTTGGTAAACTGATTTTAACTTTGTTTTTAATGTTATTTGGATAATTGACCAAGTGATTTTTTAGCTTTTAGAAATTCTTTCGTAATAAGTTAGATATATTAATTTCTATCGACTTTTTCAGCCTACTCCAATGTGGCGCATGATTGATTGTTTGAATTGACCAAATAAATGCATGCATATTATTCATATGGCCTGATTTCCATATAGGAGTACATAGAAAAATTTCATTTATGTATCATTACTCTTCTCTTTTATAGCCAAAGTTAAAAACAGCAATCCTAAACAAACCGATTATTATTCAATTTAAAGGTGTTTAGGCTCATAATTATTCATTTTAAATCTATTTTCTATTAAATATTTTAAATTTACCTTCCGTGAAACTGATTTTAATTTGCCATTTTGCCATTTTGGTGCAACGGAAAATTAATCACAAATAAGTTCCAAATCCAAGCTGCAAATCAAACTACACTTATTTAATCGAACAAGGTCTCCTACCGAGGAAAACATTCCCATACATTAAGAGATACAACACTAATTCTTGTTTCGTAGCAAATAAAAGCAAATTGCTAGCTAGAAAACGATACCTCAGATGACAAAAATGCAAATGCACGATGGCCGTGATTATGATGGAGCGCCGAGATATGAAGCCAGCCGTAATATGTCACTGAAGATTCCACCAGCTGTAACTTGAGCTCCGGCGCCTGGACCTCGAACTATGAGAGGCTGTTCCTTGTACCTTGTAGTAGTGAATGCTATGATGTTATCAGAGCCTGAAAGCTGTGCGAACGGGTGGCTTTTACTGTATCTTCGCAATTCCACTGTTCCTTTTTTGTTAATGGCGTCTACGACTCCTACATATCTGAGGACCTGAGGCACAGGAAACATAGTTGTTGTTCTTGTTATGTTCTGTTAAAAAGACTGGAATTGTAGTGGACGTGATATAACAGAATTAACTTACCTCGCCTGATTCCTCAGCCTCTTGTCTTTTCTGAGTCCAATCTTGGTCAAACTGCGGTAGCTTCTCCATGAATTCCTCGGCAGAAGAACAAGCCTAATGCACAATGTGATTGCATAATTCAGAGAGTGATTAGGACATCAATGAAGTAAGAGAGTTGAGAAAGTATCGATTCTCACCCTTAGAGGCTCAGGCACTAGACTTTGAACAGGG
>JARJHC010000094.1:127426-250000 GCA_031304145.1 Cardiospermum halicacabum | reverse complement strand
TAATGTAAAAAAGAACAGTTTCTACGGTGTTGGGATAGGAGAAAATAATACCTGATAGAGCGAAGAAGGTAGACAGCTTATTTGCTTGCTTTGATTGCCGTTATTTTAAATCTGAAAGTGGGGTTCTTATTCGCCCTGGTTTTATTTTTTCTAATGCACAGTATGTTTTTGTTTGTTCGGTTTTTTTTTTAATTTATTTAAAAATTAGATGAATTATTATTTTTAAAAATAAAATGGTTGAATTTTTAATTTTATAATGTATTTTATATTTTAAAAATAAAATTTTATATATACAAATCGCTAAATAATGAGTCTAATATGTCGATCGTTCGCATATATTGATGTAAAATCAAAGTTGGGGTAAATCTCGTTTATTTCTGAATATGTTTATTTTCAAAATACCATATTTGAATATATTAGCCAAATGTCTCATTTGTCACTCCTAATCCTAATTAGGATGAAAATGAATCGAGCAGTGAATAGTTTGAGCTCGACTCATCTAAAGTTCGGCTTGAGGTCGAATTTAAACAAACTTCTACAAGTCGAAGTCGAGATCGAGGTCTCGCTTAAGCGAGGCCTCGAAATTTCAAAAGTAAAAATTTGCAAGTTTGAAGAGTTCAAACGAGTCTACTATATTACATATATTTATATTTTTTTAATAAAATAAAATATTAAACTAATACTTTATTTAATATAATTTAATAGTCAAACTGAGCTATGGGTGTGCACGGTACAGGATGTACCAAAATATCAAACTGATCCCAAAAATTTGGTACGGTTCGATACGGTACGGGTGTTGGACTCTCCAGATCTGCTCTCCAACTCTCACATATTAGTATGATACCACTTGTTGGACCCTTCGGAGCCGCTTCCAAACTCTTACACATTAGTAAGATATTATCTGCTTTGGGATAGAGCCGAGCCTGCACGAATTTGTTCTTAGGTACCACTACCCAAAAGATTTCATACTAACGGTGTTCTCTGGCTACATTATATACAATACATCATTCTCTTGTATTACTGATGTAGTATTGGGTTTGGCACCCTAACAACAGGACGATATTCAGTATTTCAGTACCGTCTCGAAATACTGAACTTAACCTATTATATATATAATATAATTGAACATTTTAAATCTTTTATACATATCAACCCCAAATAATAATTTACATATAAATACAATCAACAATAAATAAAAATTTATAACTAATTCAAATATAAAACTAATCAACAAGTTCAAATAATAAGTTAAAAAAATAATTTTTTTTTAATTTTAAATTTTTTTCTACTAATTCAGTATTAATGTATTGTCTCATACAGAACCGAAATATTACGGCATGCTCCGAACCGAATTTTTAATTTTCAATACATTATTCGGTACTCCAAATTCCTATACCAAATCCCGAATATCCCAAAAATTTGGTACAGTACGGTATGATACGGGACGTTCCGAATGCACACCTTTAAACTGAGTTTTTGATTCGAGATTGAGCTTGTATATAAGCTCACTGGCCCAAACCTGAACTCAGGTACCAAAAGCTTAGCCAGCTTCGAGTCGAGTCGAGCCTAAACTTATATGAGATCGGATTCGGCTCAGCTCGAATACACCCCTATTCCCAATAGTTTCTGGAATCTAAACAAACTAATGTGGATTAAATTTGAACTTGAAGAAATTTAGAAAATGAAATCCAAAAGTTTTACGGATTAAGATATTAGATAGATTTGAATTATTAGTCAAAAATCATAGTCTATTTCATTTTTAGCTAAAAATTTATATTGATAATTTTTTTAAGGGTTATTTCCAAAAACACTCGATTTTTTCAAACGTTTCACTTTGAGCACCCGGTTTTGAAAGTTTTGGAAAACCACCCCCTAAATCAAAACCACTAGTGATTTTTGGTAATTTTGTGAGTGGTTTTGGTGTTGTATGAGTAATTTTGATCTTAGAAAGTTTCCGAATCTCTAAATTAAACTTATAGAATTTCAAAACCACTCATACAACATCAAAACCACTCACAAAATTACCAAAAACACTAGTGGTTTTGATTTTGGGGTGATTTTCCAAAACTTTCAAAACCGGGTGCTCAAAGTAAAACGTTTGAAAAAATGGGGTGTTTTTGGAAATAACATTTTTTTTAAAATGTATTTTACAGTTTAACCATGGGTTAATGGAGAGTAACATTGTACCGACTATTTCACAAGTCTTAAATGCTTTATTTAATTTTTTTTCCCATTGATATATCTTTTTAATAAATATTAATTTGGTTACCTTTTAATAATTACATCTAACCAAATATATTCACTTCCACAATAAATAAATAAATATTTAACAAAATCTTAATAATTATAATTCATCATACTAATAAATCAAAAATTCTCATTAATTATCCATCACACGTGAACCATCCAAAGAAAATTCAAAATTAATTTTCATATTTTGTACTTTAGTGTAATCTTTAAAGTTAATTTGAATTTATTCAAGGAAAAAATATAAAACAAATAAAAAAAGTACATCTCTCTACATTTCCTCCTAGTGAAAAAAAAAACGTGACATAGAGAGACAGCATGCAAGGTGTGAACAGCTCCAACCGTTATATATAACCTTCCCATTCATTTCATCCATCTTCACAACATTTTCCCAGGAAAATCTCAACATTTTAATTTTCCCGAGAAAATCAGATGGAGATCCTGCACAGAGTGGTGGTTCTCATCATCATGACAATGATGTCAAATAATGTTTCAGGTACTCTCCATCGAGTTGGTGGAAGCCAAGGATGGACTCAAAACGTTAACTACACTCAGTGGACTCTCAACGAACAATTTTACGTCGGCGATTGGCTAAGTAAGTAAATAATTTATTCATTAATTAAAATTGGTATTTACATCTAATACAATTAATTAGCATTTAACGCAATTGATTGATTTGATGATGGTGTGAAAGTATTCTACTTCGAGAAGCACATGTACAATGTGCTGGAGGTGAACAAGAGCAATTACGAGCAGTGTAGAGAGCAAGAGTTCATTGCGAATGTTACGAAAGGTGGGAGAGACGTGTACGAGCTGAAGGAGGCCAGGCCTTATTACTTTTTGAGCGGAGGAGGTTTCTGTTGGGGAGGAATGAAACTCGCCATCGACGTCCGTCAAGTTCCATTGTCGCCAGCTCCGGCACCTGCTCATGGCTCTTCTGCTTCTTCTTCTTCTTCAGTGTCTGCCTTTGTTGCTCTTTCTTCTCTCGTTGCCTTGATGTTTGCTTTGGTCAATGTTTAGCGTGTGTTGTTTGGTTTAGATTGTCTAAGGTGGGATTTTATGGGCTTGGTTCTTTAATTAATAGTATTTAGTTTTAAGTGAAATTTGGGTTGGAATAGAGCTATGGAGTGGGCATGATTTTCCATTTTTATGGTACTAGACAGGTCGGACCGAATTCAACCAAATTAGTCGCTTTAGCGTATGGATTTAAAAATTGAGATATTTGATCTCGATTTTTTTCATCGTTCACATGTCGATTTATCTAAAAAGTACTAAATTTAATTAAAATTTAATATAAATTTCAAATATGACAAATACGTGAATGATTTGATTTTGATGAATTATTACTAAAGAACCAGAAATAAAATGCAGATGATTGGATGTTTAGAAGGGTCGCAATACTGGTATTGACATGACGGATAAATGACAGGAAACGAACCGATTATTAAATGTTATGGTCGTGTGGTATATCAAATCATTTAACACATTTAATAATAGTGTCACGGATTCACCCCTTTAGTGAGGATATATATGTAATTTTAAATTTTAATATTTTGTTTATGATTTTTATTAAATAAAATTAATTTTTATTAAAAAAATTCGTGTCACTCATTTAATAATCGGTTTAACGTGTCAATTTTGTGTTGGCATGTCGGATTAGATTACCCCATTTATTAATCGTGTCATCGTAGAGTGTCCATGTCAACTCATTTCTAATTGTATCGTGTTCATGTTATAAGTTTAAAACTCGTTTAATAATCGTATCGTGTGAAGTTAAACGGATTCATATTCGTGTCAGAGTCAACACGATCCGCGAACCCCTTTTTTCCAGCTATTTAAGGTAAAGACACGAACAACGAGGACAACATTAGAGACAGCGAATATAAAGACACTTATCACTAAAGATTTTAACTGTTAAAATGAATTGCAGTCGTCTGTGGCACTTTTTAGTGAAAAAAATAATCTAATAATTTTTATGTTTGTTATTTCAATATTATATTTTATTTTAAAAATATAAATTTAAAAGAAAATGGCAATTAAACTATCTAATTTGAACAAATCCTGTTCAAATTGGATATGTTTTTCCATAAAATGACGCAATTATTTTCTAGAGATTTGTAAAGCAAACTCTGATTATTATTATTGAAATATCAAATCTAATACCATATCGGTAATACAAGGGAATAATACATTATATATAAAGCATTCACAAAATTCCATTAGTATGAGGCATTTTGAGTGGTGATACCCAAAAACGAATCCGTACGAGCTCAGTCTTGACCCAAAGCGGAAAATATCATACTACTTTTTAAATCATGCTTAAATTTCGGCATGGTTTTGATTGGTTATACAACAAATTCAGAGTTCTTGCGGTATTCCACAACCATGCCAACAATTACTTTTAAGATAATGTTGTTTGTATCGTCCAAGTGAAAGTGGGTACATCAAATAGGATAGAATGACGCACATATTATCCAAATTTTTCTATACCCAAGAGCTAAGAATCCAAACAAATAGATATGAAGCAAATTCGATCTTACAGCAATCGGGCAGATTTACTGACGAAGATTCTACCAACTTCCACATTCGAGAAATTACTTCAAAGAATCGAAATGCGAAGACATCTTTGGGTTAAATGATTAAATGATGAGGTGGTAATAATCATCGAAACCCTTAAACTTGACTAAACTTTTCAATTTGACTCTCCAACTATACGAGGTTTTAATTTAATCTCTCAACTATCTAATATCGAGTCAATTTGATTCTATACGAGGTTTTAATTTAATCTCTCAACTATCTAATATCGAGTCAATTTGATTCTTTTTATCGATGTGGCATATGATGTGTTAGCTGATTAAAGGTCAAATATACACAATAATCTTGTTACTTCATTTGCCACGTAAGTGAAAATGGACAAATTGATCCGATATTGGACAAGTACAATGGAAGAGCTTGAAATCGCATAATTGGATAATCAAATTGAAAATGTTAATTAAATTTAGAGGTTTAGAAAATCATTTATATCAATTATAGATATCTTCACCGGAGCATTTCGTAATGTCTGAATTTGAATGATTATTTTTTTTCTTTTCATATAATATTTCGTAATGTCTAAATTCGAATGTTTTTTTTTTCCTTCATCTAAATTTTGGGTTTTTCCTAATTAATTGGTGAGATTCAGGTGAGAGTATTAGGGAGTATTATTATGTAATATAGGGTGGTTATTGCTGGATTCCAACTAATTAATAAGTAAGGTGTCACCTTACGTACAAAGGTATTGAATTTAAATGTTCCATTTGTATTCTCTCACAAAGAAAGTTTGAAAGTTTGCTGGTTTTGCTATTTTGCATTGGAAGAATTTAAGGTGTTCAAATATGCATCTCATTTTTCTTCCCTATTTCTTAATTTTCTAAGGAACTGAACCTATTCAACCATTTAACATAAATCATTTAATTTTTTTCAGGACCTCTACCTAACCGCCTAGCAAGAGACTTTCACCTCACGCTGAGAAATCAGCGATTGTTGTCTCTGACAAACATGCAGACATCAAACTCAATTTGGAATCTCATTGTCAAATCGTCAGACCACTTCAATATACCAATAATGTACAAATGTTTATTCAGATGCAAAAACAACAAACACATGTATATCTCCATCTACATATCCTACACTCATTTTCTACCGGAAGAAGAAGAATCCAAGACAATTTCAAACAAGTCAGACTCATGATCATAATTAGACACTCTACTATTATTAACAGCACCTTTAATTGAAGACCTATTAAGCCACTGCGAATCAATTCTTCCAATGGAGAACAACTCTTTGCTATCTTCATACAAAACAGGACCCACAAAGCATGGATTTGGAGTTCGTTGGGCATTTGCAGCTTCATATTGGAAGGCAGATTGTCCCATGTTAACCACCACTGTGATATCATGAGTAGTTGGTGTAGCTGCTAGTGTAGGATACAGAGGACTCCCGAATTCCTCAGACTTGCAATTTATAAGATGAAGTAACTCTCCGTTGACAGTGAAGAACACCTTCTTCTGCCATGGATCGTATCCGCAACCTATCACTTTGTTTGGTTGTCCCCATTCTTCTTTCTTCGTTCCTCTACCAACCTTTTCTCCTGTAACATCATCACATGCCTTGTAATTGCTTTATATGTCATCAAAAACTAGTAAACAAACATTTTATTAGGGTGTTAAAATTATTTTTAAGCTTAATATTTCATGTTAAAAATATTTACTTTTTTAAATAATTTTTATTTGGAAATTAATAAGATAAATCAATCTAATAATACTACTGCTAATTTTATATGAGAAAATTCAATATATATCATTATTTTATTTCATTGAAAATAAAATAAAATTAACAAAATTTAATGTAATTTATTATAGTATATTATTTTTAGAATTCAATTCCAATACTAAAATTTTAAAATACTGTGAATAGAATAGGTATGAAAAATCTTTAATACGTGATAAGTTAATAATAAATTTAATTAAAATATTTTAAAAAATAAAATATATAAAAAATATTTTTAAAAATATGTAAATTTACAAAAATACCACTGATAATATAATGGTTAGAACTCAATACATATTCTGCATATTATTATCACCTACATAAATAAATATTTTGAAAAGAAATTAAAATTTATTAACTATATAATATGTGAATTTATACTTTTATTTTAAAATTATTTTAAACAAATAAATTAACATAAATTATTTTTTTTTAAATTAATTTTAAAAATATAAATAATTAATTAATAATAATTAAAAATACCGGATACACCATACCACAAGGTGTGGGTGCAACATAGCTTATTATTCCATCCATGGGAAGAGGAAGGATAACTAAATAAAAAATAGTAATAGTTACAGTCAACAACAGTTACAAGATAAGAAGTCAACCTTAAAAAATAATAAATGAATAAGCACCATTTTCATCATGGAGTTCTGAAATAATAAAAAATAAAAAAAAATAAAAATCCTGGAACCATTTTAATATATATGAAAACAGCCCAAATAATTCAAACATGAGAAGATGATAAAGGTCTGTGATCTGAAAGAGAAAAAAAATAAAAAATGAAATATATAAGAAACAATGTATCATAACCATACCTTCAAGAAAGACAGACCCATCGGAATTAAACCCAATGGAACCAACATAAGTCCCAGGAAACCTCGAATGACAATCTCCGGAACTGAGTCCCAAACACACCACCATTCCACCATTCGAATAACAACCCTTGTGTCCATCATCACCGTCAGAACTCACCAAACTGATCTCAAAATAGGCCTCGGCAGGAAAAGCAGAGGAGTTACAGAGCGAAGGACCGGGAAGAGGCAGAGAAGTCGTTATCACAACAGGCTCCGTCTGATTCCTCTTCAATCTTATCACCTGCATTAAATCCGCCGATTTCTGACACACTTCCGACGACGATTGAACCGCGTTGTCCGTCAACGTGAAGAAGAATCCCGACCATCCGTTCTCCACGGCGTCTGTGATCAGCGATGGATGATCGGTCCAATTGAAGACCGGTTGGAGGCGGCGAGATCGGTTGTTGATTTTGCGACGCCGGTCGCAGATGAGAATGAGAATGGAAATCACTACGGTGGCTGCAGCTGCTGTGAGGACTAGGTACCACATTTTGAGAGATGAGATGTGATTATTAATAAATGGGGTTGGTGTTATCAAAGATGTGATATGGAGTTGGGATTTTGTGTATTTGAGTTGGCTTGGAAGAAACTGATAGTCTTTAATGACTTGAGATTTTTTAAATTTTTATTTTTAATATATGAATAACAGATAAATCATTCTATATTTATCTATCTTCCTTCTTTGGTGGTATTTATACTTTTTCAAACCAAATTAATTGAATGTTTATACTAATAAATATTTTATGGTAATTTGTTCATAGTAATAAAATAAATAGAATTAATAAATAGAAATATTACATATTTAGAAGCAAAATGTTATTTGTTTCAATTTTATGATGGGAACCCGGTGATTTTAGATTTTTTTTTTTTTTCCGAACTGTGATATTACTATTGGTGTCAAAATTTGGCGTTGGACTAATTTTTATGGGATTGAGAATGAGACAAAGGCAGGGTATCATAGGATATGTTGAGGAAGTTTACAGAAGGATGCATAATAGAATTGAGAAACTACAACATGTGGATTGGTCGTTTGCTAAAGACAGTATAGGCTTTCATGCTTGTGTTATGGATTATTTCGGGAGATGTTTTTAGGAGGATGTGTCAAGTAGGGATTCAATCCCCAGATTGGTACAGAAACGGGTTCATGAGAATGTCACGCTAATTACTAAACTCTTTCATAAAAAAATTAAATGGGTTACGTTTCAAATGCATTCGGATAAAGTTTTTAGTTTGAACGGTATGATTGAAACCTTTTCAAATCAATGAATAATTCGAAAGTTTACCAAATTTATTAAAATAAAAAAAAAATTTACAAAACACTAGCTGGTTTTGTTCATTTTCTGTACGATCAATTTTATTAAAAATATACGTGTTGTAAGAATTGTATTTTAATTAATATGCTCGCTTAAATTTTGTGTAATAGCTGGAGCACATCAAGTGAACATGTTTCTCTATTTAATTGTTTGTCTATTTAATTGATTAAGTGCACAGTTGATTAGGTTAATATACTGCACGTAATTAATTTGATCTAGGTAGTGTTGAGATTGCATAATTATAATTCAAAAATTTTCGTACTGATTTAATTGGTTATGGTTACAGGTCTTTTCTAGTTTTTAACGTGGTCTATTTTAGATTAGTGATTGATTCGAAGGGTCGTACTCAGTCAATCTAATAGCTAAGGAAAAAATTAGTTATTATGTAGGTTTAATCTTTGAATTAGTTTTAGTTTAAATATTCGCACATTCTTGAACTCCCATTTAGTTTGATTTGGTCATTACAATTACATTTATTGATTGCCGTTTTCTGTGGGATCGATCATGTTTGCTACAATTTTGTTATGCTTGCAAGTTAATTAATTATTGATCGGCACCCGTCATAATTAAATAGACTAACATGTTTGAATCACTAATCTAAGGTAGACCGTATTAAGAATTAGAAAAGACTCGTGACCTAAACCAATTGAATCAGTATTACAATTATTAAATTATAATTATGCAATCTCAACACTACCTACGTCAAATTAATTACAAATTATTTGAAGTGCAGTGTGTTAACCTAATCAATTATTCAATTGCGTACTTAATCAATTAAATAGACTAACATGTTCACTTGACTGTGCCTACCGCGATTACACAAAATTGAACGAGTATATCAATTAAAACACAATTCTCACAACATATAGACTTTTAGTGGTTTAACACCTCACGGTGCAGCAAACATCATCGCCTCAGTAAAATTGATCATACAGAAAATGAACAAAATGTGTTTTTATTTTAAAAAAAATAATTATGATCATTTAGAGTAAATATATACTCTATTATAAAACTGAAAATTATTAAAAAAATCTCATCCGAATTCTTATTTAAAAATTCTAAATTCAAGATATAAATATTCTAAATTTTATCAATTTATTTACTTTATAAATAAATTTTCAGATTGAATCTCATTGACTTTTACTTTGTTTTGACCATGGTTGGGTTAGTTCTCACAAACTTTCATATTTATATAATTATTTCTAATTTGTCTAAACTTAAAAAATAGATAAATTAATAGCAAATTTTCATTAAAAATTTTAAATAATTAAATAAAATAGTAGAAAAATAATACATTTGGTATCCATCAATAATAATCGACTCCATTATGATTTTCGAAATTGAAAGAGCAATTGACTTAACTATATTCGAACTCAGTTCAAAAAGATAATAGTATAATAAATAACAAGAGAACAAAATAAAATAAAAATAAAGGTTGACAAGACAAGTGTATGTTATGATATCCACGATGTGATTAAGTAGGTAGACTACATTGAAGATTCATTGTACTATGTTAATTGTCCACACGTGTTCATTCCCATCACTATCAACAAGTCAACGCAGTGGACGACCTCAATTTTTCAACTATTTTTTCTTTAATACCTCCTAAACCTACTCATAAATAAACAAGTTCTATCTCTATATTGTATGATTATAACCAATTAAATCCTATTCATACCCAACACAACACATCAGATTGGTTTAGTCAAGTGTAAAAAAGCGAGTATTCTGGACATTTTACTCAACTACTTGTACTACTGTTATAACAAAATCAGTATAAGCAAGAGAAAAATAAGCCAAAATCAAAGCTAATCCAATCTATTATTAGCGAATTAACTAAACCAATAACAACAACTGAACGTGCATGCCATAACTCCATAAACATTTCGATATTTAAACTTCGTTTCGAGCTTATAGTTATCATTATTACCAAACAAAATACACTAACTATGTCTTCTCCATCTCCATCTCCATCTCCTTACCTACCACCACCTTCACCCTACAATGACGGCGGCGGAGTAGCTCCTCCGCGGCCCGTCATTGCCCTCGAGCCATCTACAAAGAAAGATCGATCAAGAGCCAAGAAAATTATACGAAGAGTCCAATCGGTTTTTCGTGCTTTTCCTATAATTACACCAATGTGTAAAATGCCGGTGTCTATTAATATGACTCGCGACGGTAATTACATTCACGGTGGGTCCCGCGTGACAGGGACGTTGTTTGGGAATAGGAAGGCTAGAGTGAATCTTTCTATACAGGAGAATTCGAATAAGATTCCTATTCTTGTTCTGGAATTAGCTATTCCTACGGGGAAGTTACTCCAGGATATGGGATTGGGGTTGGTGAGGATAGCGTTGGAGTGTGAGAAGAAGCCTGCGGAGAAGGTTAAAATTGTGGATGAGCCGATTTGGACGTTGTATTGTAATGGGAGGAAATCGGGGTATGGAGTGAGGAGGGAGCCCACGGAGGAGGATTTGACGGTGATGCAGACGTTGCATGCGGTGTCGATGGGGGCTGGTGTGATTCCTTGTGATGCAAGCGAACCGGATGGGGATTTGACGTATATGAGAGTGCAGTTTGAGAGAGTGATTGGGTCTAAGGATTCCGAGACTTATTATATGATGACTCCCGATGGGAATAATGGACCTGAGTTGAGTATTTTCTTTGTTAGGGTTTGATGTGGAAACTGTAATTTTGATGGTGTTGGATTTTGTACAGAGTGATATTTAGTTTAGAGAAAGATTTTAATTAGACAGTGATTTGGGAAGTGGGAGATCATTTCTGTTCTTATAAATAATTATATTGTCTTGATTTGAGTCAGATGAATAGAGATGGTTTCTAATTTTTAACTTTTCATCCTAGGAGCAAGTCAGAGATTTTCATTCATTTGATTAATGAAAACCATGAAGAAACTACATAAAGAATAATGTATTGCATACAACATTATTCAGATCCTCCGTAATGCCGAGCTTGCAAATGTATTTTTGAAAACTACCCGTAATAATGAACTTGGAAATGTATCTGTTTAGAGTGCTTTAATCAAGTGGTAACATGCTCCATAAGTGGACGTTCACCTTCTCTTAGCTAACTAGAAACATGTTGCCTACAAATCCTAATCATACAGTAATCAATCTGTTCCTTTTTGAATGTGGATCAACTAACACTGAAAGATGAGGTGAAAACAACATAGCCAAGTGGGTATTTATAGTGAGGTTACTCGAGCTATAAAAAAAACAAAAATAAAATAAAAAACTTGGCAGAGACAGCTACCAATCATAATTGTCCGATGTATCAGAGATCTATGAGCATGCAGGATAAAACAAAACCGGTGCCTCATATTTACAAAATAATGAAAACTTCCTTAACTCCCCCATAGAGACTATCATATCAAACTTGAAAAATTAAACTGGAAATGGATCAGAGACCAAGAAGAACTGGAAATCTACATTCTAAATTTCACTGTCTGGAAAACCAAAATGCAAAAGGCCTACAAGAACTAATGAAGACCTTCAATGAAATTAGAGCTGAGTTTATATAGATGCCTTCAACACACGGCAACGGTACTCTCCAAGTGCCCAAATAGGGAAACTGTTTCTATATCCTGCATAGGTGATCATACAATTCTTATTGAATACTCCCATTATTTCCTGCAACATTTGCACAGTCAAAAATTAATCAAATTAAGGATAAACTGATGGAAGTATAAGAGATTTACATCTAATATACATAGTAACCAAAGTTTCTTCCTCTCCAAACATTCTTTTACATCATATGATTTCTTTCTTCCAGCCAAGCAACCTAATTAATATATGTATCTAGCAGTAACATATTTCCATTATTACAAGACACAAATGCTACGCGGCAAACTTGTTTAATCTTGTCACTTTTTCCAACATAACACTATGATTTTGATGAAATTATGTGCTATCAAATATTAAGAGGCAAAAAACAAACAAGGGCCTATTTGTTGTTGTATTCACTCTCTTCAGATAGATGAAGCATTCAGATCAATTATGAAGCATTGAAGAATTACCTGCTGCGGGAAATCTCCATTGTCCATTTGGGAATTAATCAAATATTTTGCTGCCCGATGCAGTGGTGTTGGATCTCTCTCAGCCTGTCCCAGTAAATAAACAGTTACAATCACAGGAAATAGTAGAAAGCTTCAGAAATTTCTTTCATGATATCAGATTTTGAACACCGAAGAAACTAAAACTAACCGCATATAAGCAACATTCCTTTATCAGGCATGTGCATGATTTTTTAGAATCATTTTTATTTTAGGAATGGTTTTCAGCAACATCAACAAGCAAAAGATAAACTTTAAAACCAAATAAGACATTCAAGAGTTTAACTAAATTGCAAATCTGAATACAATGCATCCAAACTAAGATACGTACCTGCCCAGCATCAATAAGGGCCAACATAGCCCATGAGGTATTTACTACATGAGATTTACCCTCTTCAAGATTTGAATAAACCTGTATGGAAAAACATGGATCGTACACGGTTATAGGTATCAGTAGCTGTAATCCTGGCATTACCGTCTATCTCGTGAGAACACGATTTATGAAATTAAAATCAAAACTCTTCACATTCCTAAACTTGCTTAGGAATGTATTAATTATTTCATGTCAGCGTAAAAGAATAGAGAGAAATATACTGATGAGATGTGTCAAAGATTTGAAATGAAAATCAATACTACTAATTCCAAAATAAAGAACCCCACAATCTTAACAAAATTTGATATCTCAACAGGAATTTTCATACTAGCCAATAACATGCGCTCTCATCCTCTATCCACACTATTAATTGTCTTAACTTTCCCAAAATAACTGTAGCACTGGAGAACGCTTCAACGGAATATTTTCATCTTTCCAATTTATTTATTTTTTTCATTTTCTCCATCAAATTCAGAAATGGTTAGGCTACATTTGATACTATAAAGGCTTAGACACCTCCAGATGTTCAAGATCTTCTCAGGAAAGACAGGAGAAGTAAACCAGAAATGTGAATTATTGGTTGAAAACCATTATGTGATTTTGAATTTGAAGCCATTTAGCAAGCTTCAGATCTTAGAAGTTGACATATAGTTTGTGAAATTGCCAAAGAATATAAAAATAAAATAAATTTTAAATAAATAAATAAGGTAACCCACCTTGTTTTGGCATGAAAGGTAACTCTCTCCCCAACCACCAGAAGGAAGTTGTTTGGACAGCAGAAAATTGCAAGCTTTCTGTAAGCTAGAACAATCTTTATAGCTCTTACCACCAGCTACTAAGCCTTTTACTCCAAACCATGTACCGTATGTGTAGCAGACAGCCCATGAGCCATACCTATTAAGCAATGTCAAATATTTATATATATATATATATATATATATATATATATATATATATGTGTGTGTGTGTGTGTATTCTCTCCTACCATGAATATATTTAAATACTACGTGAGTAAGAGAAAGAAAAAAAAAAAAAAAACAAATAAATCTTTCTGAAGTGCAAAAATAAAAATAATCATATGCCCATATAATGCTTGGAATCTTCAATAATTAAACTTAGAAAGATAATGAAGCAAACCATGAACCATCGGACTCTTGAATTTTTTCGATCAACTTAACAGCCCTTCTGATACAGTTGTCAATTTCTGCTTGTCGATGTCCAGGATAAGATTTCTTAAAAGATGTCAGAGCTTGTACAGCAGCTGAGGTACATTCCACATAACTACAAGATAACAGTTTCTTATTAAAATATACAGAACAGAAAAACAAACAGGCAAAGAGATCAATGCATCTCAAGATGCTAATATCTTACTTATAATCGATCACAATATCACCAAAAGTTTCAGCAGGATTGATCAGCTACAACCAAAAAGAAAAAAAAAATAAATGAATAACAGGTGTCCATTATTCAGTGAGAAAACATATACAATAAAATATACAAAGGCCAAAATTAAAACTTTTTACAATAGAACTTATCTCTAAAAATCTAAAATATCATGAATGTAAGAAGATGAAAGAACACAGTTGACAACCTCATTTGCGATCAATGCTGATAGCAGTGACTCAATTTATGAGCACAAGAAGAGCAAACAAAAGAATAAAAAATTTAGTAAAACAAAAGCAGCTATTCTGAAAATTATCAGTTCAGGCAATGATGAATCAAGCAGTATAATAAAAATTGGAGAAGGGATCAATACAGTGATTTCAATGGCAAATGCACAATAGAAGCTCAATAAAGACTGGACAAAGGATCAATAAAGTGATGGTTTTATGCTTTCCTATTCCTATGTACTCGGATTATTGAATAGCTACTTTAGAAGTATTAACAAACACTTAGTTTTGATACTTGAATTATTAAATAATCAGATTTTAGCGTTCTAAAAGCAACTTTAAGCATCTTAAGAACAAAGTAACAGCCCACGTAAAAGTAGGATACCTCTAACCAAGGATAGGATCTTGTAAGCTCATATGTCGCAAAGCCACCATCTGCATTCTACACAAAGAAGAAAAATCTGTGAATGAAAAAGAAATACTTCTAATTAAAACAAGATGTAAATTTGGATTTTGACAACTGAAAATAAATAAATAAATTGTTTATTTAAAATAAAAAGAAAAGGACAAATAGAAATTCAAGCCAAATTTGCTTAACTACGTGCAAAATAGTTATTAAAAATTTCTCAAGTGAGTAAAACGTGTAAGCATGTTATTCCTATTTTTAGCCTAAATTCATATGCAATCAAGTCTCTTTTCTTCCCATGTGATTTTTCTTTCTCTACTATGGAAAACTTGACTAAGTGGCATTGCTTCTTCAGCTCTCCCTTAGATGGTAGGTAGGACATCCTTCCAATGAAGAGGTTGCAAGCATGTCCACCTATAGGCACAGACTTAGGCTGCATCTAAGGGAGAGCTGAAGAAGCAATGCAACTTAGGCTGCATTTTCCAGTCAATATTGCAAATGTAATTATCTGAGGGATGATACTTATCTAACCCGTAAATGCTACGCAGGTCACCAAACTGAAACCGCACTTATAATTTAGACACCCACCAACGCAAGTGGGCATTCAAATCCTACCATACAGGATTCTCTTTTTTTTTTCTTAATATAATTTATCAAAATATAAAAACAATCTATTATCAAATTTAAAAAATAAATAAATAAAAAATTGATAATTTATTCATAGTTTCTCGATAGTATACATTTTAAAATTATTAAAATACTAGTAATTTTATTAATTTAACACATTACTTTTTATTGTTTTAAATGTTAAGAATATTTAGATTTAACATATAACCAGTCCCTATCCCATTATGATGATACCCCCTCCCATGGATTTAATCACAATCTATTCGGTCCCAAAACTTTAAAAGGAGAAAATGCAAGGAACAGATTTTTATGCATTTAGTGGTATGGTACACCTTTCATAAACAGATATGCAAGTCATACAAGGTGCTTAACAAACAACCATTTCAGTCAGAAAGAGAGGTAGATAGGAACATCTTCAACCCAATCAATATTCCCATATAAATATCAACTACTTTAGGAATCTGAATCTGTTAGTCTGTTGCACAAACAATTAAGATCAGAAGCCGTAAACATTTTAACTCTCAAACCTACATACATTTTAGCTGAAAACTAAAAAGTGAAATGTACCTGTAATGAAAGAATTACGTTAACAGCATCATATAGCCGTTTTACATCCAATGCTTCGCCGACGATAGCTGGTGATAATTTGGACAACAAGAGAGCAGCCTGAAGAAATTAAAAACAGGAATATTAGGATAAATAATTTCATAAAACCAATACGCAAAATTTGGTTAATCATTACTTTAAGTCCCTCTGCGGTGCAATCTGAGATAGGCCATCCATGATCTGCAGTTGAGAAAGGCCAGGCACCTTTTGAAATGTGGCGGTACCAATAATCAAGATCACCAGGGCAATCATCTAAAACCTTCAAATCAAAGAAAAAATCAATTAATGACAAAGCCAAATATAGAAAGGGCTCTTTTCACAAATAAATCCCAGTGAAGGCAGGAGACAAACAACCTGAGAGTTTTTAATGTACATATGTGCTTTCTTCAGAGTTGTACCACATTCATTGACAAGATTAGTTGATAATATTGCTTGAACAGTAAAAGCAGTGTCCCACAGTTGACTTCCATTATAACCCTACGACAATAGGAATTCATCAGAGAAAACATTTGGTGATTTTTATAAAAGAAGAAAGCGAAAAGCATTCAGAATACAATGCATGACAGCCGATTCCAATTTATCAGGCTTATAGAGCAGAACCATAGCATAGGCTATAAACTCCCATCCAGCAATCCAAGGGTTCAGTTGGAACTTATATGATACAATCAAGGGGTGAAAGAACTCAAATTAAGTGATAAAATCATCAATTTCTTCCACACCTGCATTTTCATGCCATCTTCAGCAAGCCAGAGATAATCATAAATTCTTGGTAAATGCAACTTGAAAGCTTCTGAGTTTGGATCTTCCACCCAACAGCAAAGCATATTTAAGACCTGCACATGAAACCAAAAAATAAAATAAAATAAAAGAGTCTCGATATAGTTAACCAACAACCAGCGAAAAAGCATCAGGTACTAAATCTCATCACATTTTTTGATGGATAAGAAAATAGAAAGACAGATGAATTGCAAGGGCATCTTCACTATGAATCTATGATCCAAGAGCATTGGAGAGAGAGAAGATAAAGGAAAGAAAACATAATTTTTCCAGCTCGAGATCATGTGTCCAAGTCAAGAAAGCAATAATATAAACCTTTGTATTCCAACCTTGTTCACAGGACCTATGCAAATGTAACGAGTATTTTCATCTTCATAGTGTATGTGCTCGATTGCAGTGCGAAGAGCCTTTTCTCTCAACTTCTTGCCAGGCCAATGCATTAGAACAGGTTCAACAACCTTGTCAAATGTTGCCCAAAGTATATCCTGGATCAATGGGTGTGGGTAGTACAAATCTTCCTGGAACATAGAGAAACACTATTATTGTCAAACTACAACCCTTGCACCAGTAGCAGTCATAAAAGTGGGAAAAACAAAAACGAAAAACAAAAAACAAAAACCAAAACCTTCGGTAAAAAATTGAAAGTTTAGCTGGAACACCCTACTGACTATACTGCAGAATTCACAACATAAAACTCATGCAAAAGAAGTAAGACATGAAATTATGGTTAACATCTTGCGACACCTTGAAATTCTACGTAACCAATCTATTGATGATTGAAAAGCTATACTACTTTATAATATCTCTCAAGTGTGAGATAAAGAAGATAACAGTGGGAGTAGAAAATAATTGTGTATTTATAGGAAAAGTAATGAAACCCACCTTTGCACATTGACTGCGTGCCTGGTTCCAATCTATGTCATGATATGGGACTGTGAAGATTTCCTTTCTCAAAGACAAAATTGTTGGAGTGATTGGACCAACAAACCTCTTTCCATACAAGTAAGACATAGGTAGATAGACCATTCGACAGTGACACCACATCCTTCCTGCAGCACAGCAAAACATTAAGAAACAATAGATTTGAAAGAAAAAAGGAAACGGAAATATTTGAAATACAGGATTCAAAAGCCATAAGGAGAAGAGAGAGGTTTAAAAATTTAAGATTAAAATATAATTTAAAAAAGAAAAAATCAAATACACTCAAAAGATGAAAATGAAAAACAAGATATTAAAGTCTCCACTACTGGAGAAAAGAGAAGACATTGTGAGGATATTAAGTTTTGACAGACGCTAAATGTCTCCATTGAGAATCCAAATATACTACAAGGCGTACAAAGCCCTTATTTATACAGTATTTAAGCAATCTTATAAAGCCGAACTCAAAACTAATTAAGACGGACTAAAAATCCCTTAACCAAAATGCAGACATGATTCTAATACAAACAAGATGCAAATGAATATTTCCAATGCCAAAAAAGTTATTTTCCACCAGTTAAAATGACTTGAAAGAAAGAAGCCAAAAAATAAAGAAACCAGAAATGCTACTTTAGTGTGTGATTTTTCTAGTTTAAGTGTAATTTTTATTTGTGTTGATGCAAATTCTGACATATGATGTTCTGCAAGCCTAATGGAACAAATGAAAGCTATATATACCAATATATGCATTTATATATATGTGAACACATTGCTTAGCTAAAGGGCTAATAGCTTCTATATAATAATTGAGGCAACCCTCACCCCTTGAGGGCTCTTTTAGGGTGAGTTAGGCCTCTTAACAATATATACACACATATATGTGTGTGTATTTCCACTTATATGTGTGTGTATTCTAGGTATTAAAAGCAATACATTTATAACACTAGGCAAGGCAAATACACCAGAGGTCATCTCATTATAATACAACAATTATTTTGACAAATAAAAGAAAAGACTAACTAGCACCAAGATATGGTGCTAAAAACATTATTAATAGTTAGGATATAAAAGATGCATACATAAAAACAAATACATATGCTTAACATAAAGGTAAAAGTTCCAGGTTGATAAATCTAAATCGCCACTGATATTTACACAGACTAAAATTTCAAGGGGATAGAAAAAGTAACTCCTAACTTGGGTCCTCCACTGTCAATTGATCTACACCTTTAAAAACTGTATTACTCCTCTCCTCTATTGTGTGTAAGAAAGGTAAATTAAACTTTTGTTAAACATTTACCTGGATGAATTGGGAGGGCATAAGGAAGAAGCCATATCTCAGGCGGCAAGGGATTGTTGCCTGACCACTCAAATGCTCCAAGTACCTATTAAAATTGAGGAAGGGAAACAAGAATCAGCCAAAAGATAACAAAAAACTTTAACTGTCACTTTAAACCAAGGAGACATCAGGTGAACACTGAACTGAGAGCCACATTTTTCCCCACGAAGTTATGTAAGTTGCACCACCATGACTCAAAATCCAGTTACGCCCTTTCTCCATTGCTCCTTCCCCATCATTAGCCCCTTCACCTAGTAATCTTAATGTAACATAGGTCAAGACTGAACCAAACATGGTGCTTGGACCCTCAATGTGTAAACCCCATCCACCATCTTTGTTCTGCATTTGTAATTATCAACAAATCAGAAAGCTCTCTTTCAAATTACAAGGCAAAAGAAGAAACGTTTACATGCAATAAGGATCATCAACACAATAGAGTAAGCAAAAACCAATCATAAAGTTGATAAAGAAATATTTGCGATATTCAATACTCGCCTGATGGTTGTAGAGATATCGGCGCATTTCCTTTTTATGTTCTTCTGATAATACAGCATTCAATGCCCCAGTGATTGATAGAGTAATCACCTGATATGTACATTGAGGATAAGGTTCTATTTACTTTGTAAAAATTGTAAAAACAGACATCAAGCAAGCATCTCAACAACACATAACTATTTACACTGAAAACTAAGGTTCTACAGCTACTTGAACTGGAAACCTAGTGTGCACAATAGTTCACAAATTACCAAACCAGGCATGAGAAACATGGGACCTCCGTAATCCCCAGGCCAATGCCCATCATGTGCCTGGAGAGTTGCATGGTATCTCATAGCCCTTCTCAATGTGTTTGTCACAATCTCTTCAGTCGCTTCTTCTCCATCTTTTACTTTTACTTGAGGCAAAATTGTATCAATCGGATTCTCCTTGGCAAACTACATTATCAAAAACAAACGCAAGATGGCATTAGAAAAAAAATTGACGGTCAAAGAACACAACTGAAACATATACAAAACCAATCAAGAGACAAAACATGCAGTGACCACCAAATAAAATCTGGACAAACACATCTCCCATTTCTCATATCAAACAGCAAGAACTCGAAACTCCTTTTAAACCAATTTAAAAACCACCAGGAAAGTCCAGAACAGATGCCACAAAAAAACATCAAACTCATCTTAAAATCAGTTCTACTATATGCAACTTGCCCATAACCAGGGACATAAGCACCCAACCAACAAGCAAATGGAGAAACCAATCGGACGAAAATCAATTAAAAGTATGAATTTATACCTATAACCCCAGCAACCAATCCCCCCAGCCACATAACACAACTTCATGCAGCCTTTCATTAGAACTACCCTAACCACACAGGACTTTGTTGAAAACCAACTCTACCATACTAACACAAGGTGCGTCTAATCGGAGGACCAAAACACGCGTCACGCAACTACAACTTCCACCACATAATATAATCCAATTACTAACATCACTGTACAACCTCTTAATTGCACATATATATAAGATATTGATCAAAAACTAACTACAATTAAGCGATGACAGGGTAAGCAGCCACTTATTTTGAAGACATAATATTTATATATCCACTAGCAGATTTCTGAGATTGATCTAGTTGTTCAACAACCGTAAGGTAAGGTCAAATTTGTCCATTAAGAACTTATGATAGGCCCGGAAATGATAATAAAACCACCCAACTGTAGCAATTGCGACTTTGGTTTGACGTGAGTATAGTTAATATTAACGAAGCATCGTTTTCTCAGAAATTAAAAACCAAATGATTGAATATCAACAACACCTGCAACCGCATGATTAGATCTGCGCTATGCTTCTTCTGGAACCGATGGTTAGAGAAATTCTGACGAGCACTTTCTATTTCAGCCAAGTCCACCGCCGAACCGAGACTAGGATCAAACTCCCATACTTGTCTTCCTACATGATTGTTCAACGTTCTCAACCACGGACTCTCTCCCTCCGCGATCTTCAGCTTCCACATTTTTCTACATACACAAAATTGAAATCGATAACTGACTACCTACTCGAAAGCAAGCAACATTTCAGCAAAATGTAGCAAGAAGAAACTGAACTCAAGAGAACTCACTCAAGAAGTAAGTAACCGATAGCAAGTTAACCGTGGACGGACCGTCGGCGGATGACGACGAAGAGAGTGTTGCGATTATGAGGAGAGATGACAGAGGACGGCAGCAGCAGAGCACGTGAGCTATGTGTGCGTGGTTTACAGAAAGAGAGGATCCTATGATTATTATGGATATATTTACAAAAATTAAATGAATACGTGTATATAAACAAAAATTAAATGAATTGCTTGGTTGATAGTACGTGCTTGATGGCCACGTGAATCTTGGTCCGGTCTGATGTTGAAATGTCTTTGATTTGACCTGCGTCCGCCGTCTGTTCACGTTTTATATTTGAGTAAATAGAGGCAGATTGATGCATTTCACTCATGGTATACAGGGCTCATTTGGCCAGTAATAAGGGTTTATTTACAGTGGGGCTCATTTGGCCTAACTCTTAGCAATAAGAATATTTGAGAATTAACTGTTAGCGGTCGGCGATTGATGAATTATATGAGTTGTTTGATTAATTACTATCTGTCAGCGAGGCAATATTCAACGGTTAAAATTTGGATAACTATAGTCGTGGTTAGTGATAGCAGTTCGCAGTCTGGAGCAGCGGTTAGTAGTTTGAAACACCCATTAAAATAATGGTTAAAGTAGTGATTGTCATAATCATTCGGTGGTAATTTTCGTGGTTGAAAATAGCGGTTAGTTATAAAATTATTTTTAAAATATTAATATAATTATTTGACTTGTATTTATTAATGTGGAATAAAAGGGTATTTTGATGGTTTTAATATAGCGGTTTGGGAGAAAATTAATTTGTATAGCGTTTGCAAAATCGTTAAACATTATTTTTAAATGTTATTACCAAACACCTATATTTGCAAACCGCTATTTACACTGTTGTTTAAACCGTTAAATGCTAATCAAACCGCTAACGCCGAACGCACTCATAGTATTTATTTGGCAATTAGTTGTTAACAGTTGGTAGACTACAATAGCAATTAGCGGTTGACGGATTATATTAGCAGTTTGACCTTAGTTGTTAGTAGATTGATGAAACAATGTTTGGTAATTAGTTGTTTGATAATAACATTATTAGCGATTTCAATTATAAAATGATGTAAAATAACATTTTAAAAATATACACTCGCAATTAATAATTGTAAGTTTAATTTCCATTTCAAACAATTAGTCACATTTCATTGGATTCCATAAAAAGTTCAAGTTACCATTCATCTTTCTTAACCGTTCAAGAGAAATCAAGTTCATAGTATCTCATAATTTATCATAACATATCATAATACATACTTGGTTAATATTTTTGCAACTGAAGTCTTAGCTTACATTCACTACTCCTCAACATCAATGAAGAGTTGATGAAGTTTAGAGTTTACAAAATTTATTAAGACTAGTGAAAGATAAAATCTGTAAATGATGAAGTGCATGCTTAACTTAAAGGTAATATCGCCCTTAAAGATGGTTTTGCTCAATCACCTAGATTGTCATTCAGGCATAAGACAAAAATAACAAAGAAAAATAATTAAAAAATAATAATAAAGTTAGGCTACCGATGCGTAGTTTGTAAATTCATGCCCTGACATAGACATATAAATATGCACTTAACATCATATAACTAGAATGAGCAAGAAAATGCATTCAAATTAATTTCTCAAAGTTCCTTATTCAATCAAGTCATCCATTCAAACCCAGATTATCCATCATTCAAGCAGTCCAAACAATTGAACTCATTCATTTTCAACATTTTCAAAGTTACCAGGATATTATTGACTTACTTGCGGATTTAAAAACTCAGAAACTCAAAAAGAAAAACAAACCCGAGACACTTGTTAAAATATCTGCCAAAATAAAAGCTCGATAACTCTCTAAAATTTACTTGACAGAACTTACCGAGTTGTTACCAAGATACTTGCGGAGTTGTAAACTCAGTAATATATTTGAAAAAGTTAAACAGAATACATCATTGAGTTGCTACCGAGTTAAGAACTCGGCAAGTACTCAAAATTGAACTTGGCAGAAACACTCACTGAGTTGCTAGCTTAGATTAATGCCTTAGTTGGAAGTTTGGTAACTCAATTGACAATCAACTCTAGTGGCTACTTGTCGTGTTGGTATGGAGTTACTTTTCGAGTTGTAAACTTAATAACTAAAATAACATAATGAAAAATGACTTCAAAATCTCTTTACCGAGTTACTTATCGAGTTGTAACTCGGTAACTTACTTAAAAATGACTCTAGTAGCTCTTACTGAGTTACTTGTCGGGTCACATGCCGAGTTGTAACTTGGCAACTTGAGAAGATAATACAACAAAGGCAATCGACGAGTTACTTATCGAGTTACCATCGAATTATAACTCGACACCTGTAGGAAAAAAAATCCAAGTCAATGTTACTTGTCGAGCTGTAACCAAAGCACTTGCGGAGTTTGATCTCAAAATCCTACAAAGAAAAACACTATAAAGACTATTACCAAGTTTAAGGCGAGCGAGTTGTCGAGTTTCAAAATCGGCAACTTATGAGAAATGCCCTATTTTGGGTTAACCATAACACAAAATGACCACAATAACATAACATAGAAATGTCTTATATCTAGGGGTGGAAATGAGTCGAGCCGGCTCGCGAACGGTTCGGGCTCGGCTCGCTTAAAGCTCGGCTCGAGCTCGGATTAAACAAGCCTAAAGCGAGCCGAGCCCAAGCCGAGCCTTAAACGAGCCGAGCCCAAGCTTCATAGCAAAAGGCTCGTGAGCTAAATGAGCTTAAACGAGCCTACACGAGCTCACTTATAATAGTAGGATTAAAAAATAAAATTATAAAAAATTAGAGTATAATGTAATTTAAATGAATATATTAATATTTATTAAATAAATACTTTTTTTCATTAATTTTTTTTAAATGGATATAAAAAAAATCAAAATAAATTTAAGGCAAACAAGTTCAAACGAGCTTCACGAGCTCAAGAAAGTCTGATAACGAGCCTGATGAGCTCAAACAAGCTTTACGAGCTCAAACGAGCCTTATCAAGCCTAGCCTTTATGAGCTCAAACGAGCCGAGCCGAGCCTATATAATTATCACGAGCCGAGCCCGAGCCAAGAAAAAAAAGCTCGCGAGCCACGAGCCTGCCAGGCTCGGGCTCGGCTCGGCTCGGCTCGTATACAGCCCTACTTATATCATTAGGTCTAATTTCAAGGCCACAAAATACCCAAAATATTCATCACTTAGCTACTCACCATTAGTTATTCCTTCATTAGTCATTTTAGCTATGTGATAAGCAACAATATACTAGTATCATTGTTAACATTTAAGCATCATCAAACACACGGTACCCAATTTTTATGGTAATTATCTCCCAAATACTTGGATTTAAAAGAGTAAAAAAAACGTGTCAAGAATAGAAAAAATAGTTGAAAGCATTCAAAGATGGGAGATGATAAGAAGATGCCGAGAAGTTGGTATGAATCAGCTCTCCAATCGACATAAGAAGGCTTAGCGCATGCATTATGTGTTAATGACGTGAGGAATTCGGCCGTAGTCATCGACGGTGAAACAGAGAAGTTGGCAAGGAGAGCATAACGAAGGGTTAATAGCTGATTGGCTTGCCATGTGGAGGAGTTGTCTGGCTAAGAGTTGACAAAGACATATTATCACATAACGTGACGTGCGCGTCAAGAGCTGTTTGTGGCGAAAGGTTGGCAGAGAAAAGTTGATCGCAGCCATGGTGAAAGAGTTACTTGTCAAGCGAAGCTTATTAAAAGACTAAGATATTAGTAGAGGAATAAATACGCTAACTTGAAGCAAGCAAAGCTCGCCATAATGACCGTAGACAGAACCCGAGAGATTGGCGAGACTATAATGACGAGGATTTGCCGAGAACTAAGGTACGTTATGTTAACAGAGCTGTGGATGAGTAATGTTGGTGAGCAGATGACACAAATGAGCGCTTACCATGACGCCGCCAACTAAATCTGAAGAAACACAAAATTTATAAAATTACTCATGCACGTGTTTGTTTTGTATAAATAAGTTAGGTAAAGACTTTGAATTGATATTTGGTCATTTTTTCAGAATGAAGTCTATTAATCTAGTTAGAGAAACACTTTCAGAGTTCTAAAGAGAGAAACTCAAGACTTTACACTTTCTTGAAAGATATTTCAATATTGATTGTAAGGATTTCTCTTGGATCATCAAGATATCAAGCAGCTCGTTGAATATCTCCTTCAACACTTCTAATTTTTCTTAATCCCTACAATCTTATTGAATTCTTAGTCACTTGCTATGGAACTAGCTTGTGAGTTATGTTTTGTTACTTTGAATATGTATGACTAAGTTCCTTTTAGTTGTTTCTTAACAAATCAATGCAATCCACATGATTTCATAGTAAGATCTGTGTTTAATTTGAATTTCTTGATCATGAAGTATTGTTCATGAGCATAATTAATAGTTAGTTTGGTGAGAAATAATTAATATGGATGATTTAACTTCGATAGAAACTAAAAATATTAATTTTTGAGTTAAATCAGAGATCTAGATATTCTCTTGAAAATTAAAGATAGGAATTGTTAAATATCATTTAAATTTGGGATTGGGCTTTATGAATTGTCTTCACATGCTTTAGAGATGTATGTGTAATTGTGATTATAATCATTTCAGTAGTTTTAAGATTTTTAATTTGATTCAATTCTATATTCACTCTATGTGATGTTGAAATTTATCATTAGTAAATTGTTACGAGAAGAGATCATAGTGCATTAGGAAGTGAAAAAATAACCATAAAATCTCCTTGAATTGTTTTAAGTGTAATTCTGTGGCTTTTGTTTACTTGATTTGATAATATCCACTTTAGATTTCTTTTAAATTGAACATGAATTATATTGATCGGTTTAATTTAGGGTTATTCACACCATAATTCTTGAATTGATTCTTTCTTCCTAAAATGCAATCATAGAGAATGATAACCTTATTACTATTACAATATATATTATATTGAATAATTAATTTCATCCGATTAGTAATGTCCATAAACTGTACAATAGTTTTGAAAATGATCATTAACTCCTAATATGTGTAAGCCCATTGTGAATCAAAGTTCCAAGATGGTTGTAGTACCACAACGACATTTTCAAACTTTAGATGGATAGTTATACCAAGATGGGTAAGCCCGTAACATACTAGATGGAGACATTATGGTAGTCTTGAAATCTACAATCGAGAAGTTCGAAAGGATGAAACTCATTCTTTATTTTGTAAGATATCGAAAACCTATTACTGAGAAGATTTCAGCAGCGTTTCGGTAAATATTTTCTCAAAATCTTTTTTTCGTATGTGATGGACCCCTATTTATAGGGTATTTGGGGAGAAAATATGTCATGAAAACTGGAGTTTCATTGAGATTGTAATTATCTATTTCTTAATATTATTATCTTTTCCTGTTTTAAAATATTTAATGTTTGAATAATTAAGAACTTATGCATGATTAGAATTTTATTTTACATAGTTGTATTTCATCAAGATTTCTAAATCGTAAGAGAATACTTTCGATTTTGACTATTTCCTCTTATATTTGGTTTAGGCGGGAGGGCTTCAACCAAAGCCTTACTTTAGAATGGACGTTTTTCGTCTTTCCCCGCTATATACTTTCGGCCGAAGGTTCCTAGCATTAATTCAGGTGATTCTTCAATTTATAACTCTTTCGACCCAAAGTCGATGGATCCTAGCGAGTTGGAATTTGGAGTCACGGATCCTATAATGGGATTTTGAATAATTAGACCCTATGGCCTTCCAGGCTATTAGTTATTTAGTCTCCAGTCCAATTTTTACCTTGGCCACTACAGTCGTTACCCGTAGGTAAACTATCCATGCCTATTAAACCATGATACATTCATGGGTCGAAGTACTTCTATCCCTAAGCATGCCTTTCATTCTACATTATAGAGCAAGTTTATGGAACTTTTAGTTCATTGCAAACTTCATTCTTAATCACCATGTGTCATCAATATTTTCCATCAAATCAAATTAACCAAGACCCATCTAAGAGTAATGACATCAATTTTTGTCAATATGTCATTTCTATCATTAATAGTCATTTATCCTACTTATCATGCCATTAACAATTCCAATCAAACAAGATCAAATATCAACATTGTATTGATGCATATAAACCACTCATTAGTATTTTCTCACATTCAATGCTCCCGTATGAATTATTCACCCTGAAACTTTCAAATATAATAATGGGAAAAAAATTATAAGCCATAAAAAGTTTACTATACAATTATAGGCCACTTTTGAAAAGTTTACAAAACTAAAGTTTGATTTTCACTCCGTAGGCCATTCACAGACTGTGACCGTAATTCACAGACTGTGAATTGTAAAGTTTTCAGGGGTATTTTGGGAAACCTGGCCTATGGAGTGAAAATTAAACTTTTAAAAGTCTGTTTTTGTATGTTTTTCAAAACAGACCTATAATTGTATTTTGAACTTTAAAAAGCCCATTTCTTAGAATTTTCACTATAATAATTTACACCAAAATTATTCAAATAACACTGTATTAATTAGGTGATTCACTCATGATCCCTAGTTATGATTCTAATACAATATTTCCTACAATATAACAAACAACAATCAACCCCCAATCGATAGAGGACTTAAAACAAATTTAAAACAATAAGCAAATTTTAGTACATATCATAAAGTTTAGGGAAAATTACATAAAATGAACCAAATAAAGTTTAAAAATTCAAAACTAAACCAATAAAAGTTTATTTCTATTTTTGAGTCATCCAAACTTTGATTTTCAAAAATAAACCTTCACACCTTCACAAATCTTAATCTCAAACCATCTTCACACCTTCACAAATCGGTGCAAAAGATCTTCAGAGAAGGGTAAAATAGTCAATTTGATTCATTTTTGAAAAGTGAAAGTTTGAAAAATTATTTTTATAAAATTTTTAAAGTTAATGCAGATAAAAGTTATAAAATAACAAAAATGAAAATAACCCTAAAGTTTATATATATATATATATATATATATATAAAAAAAAGAGTGGTAAAATAATTTATTTTAAACATGCATAAATTTTTATTTAAAAATTTTAATATTGGATTAAAATTAATTTTTTTTAATTTAATTTGATTATATAAATTATTACTATTATATATATATATATTAAAAATACCTTTAAAATATTGTCAAAGTCATCTTAAAAATAATTGCACTGTATAAAAATAAAATGGACTGTAGTTATTAATTTAATTAACTAATTTACAAATTATCATTGAATCAGCAAATTATTTATTATGATTGAATGACAATATAATCTTAATCTCTAAAATAACAAAAATGGCAAATACGTTTACACGGTTTCCTCACGTATAGGGGAATGAGGAAAGCATGAAACACTTGTGTGTCATCTAAATAATCATGAAACATGTTACAAAATTAAATAATAAATAATTAAATATGAACAATAAAACAAATAGAATAATGACTTGCTTCAAATTGAAGCAAGGATTTTTTATTTGCATAAAATGCCTTTATTTAGCAATAAATGACGAAGGCACAGTTATCAATTTTTCAAGCCTTTGACACGTAACGTACTACGTGTTCGGTTGCATGGTGGAAAAACCACATTGACCAATGACCATAATGATACTCTGGTCAAATGGCTATTACTCCAGACATTATTAATTGTGGAAACTTATACATTTGAAGATATACCAAAGAGTAATATTGATTATCTTTCCTAAAACTCATGTCGGAGTCCGAGGTACCGACACCAAACCAATATTTTAATATGGATTTGAACGTGGGAGAAATTTAATTTTTATATACATATATTATTTTAAAAAGTAATACTAATATAAATAGAAAATTGTCTAAGAAGTAATTAAAAATTTATTAAAACATTTAGGGAAACTTTCAAAAATGATACAATAAAAGTTGGACTTAAATTTTTGAGCCCATTAAAGTTTGTTTTGTAAATATAAACTTTATGAAAGTTCATTTTCACTCTATGAGCCTTTTGGATATTTATACCCTTTAGGACAAAATACTTTATGATGAACTTTTTCAAAGACATCCCTTGATGTTTAGAAAAATAGGATTTTACCATGCTCTGATACCAAATTTTCGGGGTTCAGGGTTTAAACTGAAACCGAGTAAAATTATGCATATGCTATTAGTTTTTGAAAAATTTTAAGCTTTATACTTGAAATTTTATAATCTGCATAAGCTAATGCAGTCATATAATGGTTATTATCTCTTTGAAAGGATTCATAATTATCATGAAAAATTATCATTTTTATTTTAAGAAGCTCAACATAATTGTGACTTAAAAACTAATTCTTCATAACTTTAATCAATATTAAATCCCTTGTTATTTGCAAAAGTTTTTAATACCTCTTTAAATTGTTCGAAAAGCTCAATTTTAAGAAGTGATTCGTTAATCATTATTTGACATAATTCATGATGCATTTTTTCTTCTTCATTTGCTAAATCTTCAACATTTTCATCTAAACATTCTTTTTCTGAATTAATAACATCTTGAAAGCATTTTAAAAGACTTTTAAAATCATCGCAGTCTTCCATTGGAATTCTGCAAAGTTTAACACAAAGAGAACCGTAGAAACACATGACTTATAAATGTGTTTGGACGTATGATGTCAAGTTATTAATTTGTTTTGAAATTATTTGGAGATCAAGCTCCTGATTAGAAGAAGGATATAGATCTTCCTTCTGTTCAGAAGATGATGCCTCTGAAGAATCTTCTTTAAGAGTATTTCTTGGAAAATATCTTTCCTGCTGAATAAGACTATTGGCAGGTTTAGTTTTTCTGTATAGATCAAGACTTTGGCGTGGTCTTCTTTGAGGGATTTCTTTTAAAAGGACTTTTGAAAAAAGGTTATCAAAATAAATTCTGTCCGAATTAGCAAACATTATTGAATGTGTGCTATTTGTTAATGCATAGCTAAAAGCGTATGTAATGCTGAAAGGAAATTGTCCTTCCTTCATTAGATCTGATCTGTAGAACTTATGAACAAGAGTTATAGCAGTGTTAAGATTTTTTGACTTAAGAGGAATGGCATTACCAAGTTGAACCTGAAATTTCAGCTGCTGAGCAGCTAAATTTCCTATTACAATTCCAAGTATCGAATCATTTGGATCTTGGATTCTTTCATCTTTAACAGTAATAGATATTGGAGAATCAATACCTTTTGCAAAGGTAGACTTAATGATTATCTGAAGAACACCTAAATGGAGCCAGTCCATCTGGATTTGTTCATGATATTTAAGTTTTTCAAGAACTTTTTCAATCTTTATGAGATCAATTAATTCTATTTTACTTTGACCTTTAGCATCTTTAATATCAATTGGTTGTTCACACACCAATACTCCATAGTTAATTATGTTAGGCATACTTATTGAGGATATTATCTTTATCGGGTTAAGTCTTAAAGGTTTTCTCTTAAAGCCTTCTTTTTTAGAAAGAGTTATTTCTGTGTTACAAATCTTTTCAAATTCTCTGTCTTTTAATTCTTGTATTCTTATTAGTGTAGACTCTTCATGCAAATCTAAAGATTCAATGAAATCCATGATAAACAATCTTTTCTCAAAAGAAAATTTATGATACCTTGAATTGAAGTAACCCACCACAAGTCTTTTTGCCTCTACTGTTGGTGTTTGGCTTCTCTACGGCCACTGCCTTTTTGCCTTTCCAAAGTGTTTTGACAAAATACTACTTATGAAGATTAACTTATGAATTCAAGAAATCACAAGAGTTTCTTTACATAGAAAGGAAAGCTTTTATTTATGAAACTTAGGTTTCAACCAGTGTTACTTGGTTGTTCTTTAAGATACATAGCTCAGGTCTTTATATAGGCCTGATGAAGGGTGAGTGGACAAGCCCCAAACTACCATTTTTACGTAAGCGCATGCATCACATGGCTCAATTATTACAAGACTCAATTATGTAAGCGCATGCATCACATGGCTCAATTATTACATGACTCAATTATTCATTCACATGGCTTCATACAGACTTCTGCTTTTTCATTTGTCTGCTAGTTATCAATGAAGACCTCATGGTCCCCTTCTGAGTCATCTGATTCATCTTTATCTTCAAAAGCAGATTCCACCTTATCTTCTCTGGTGCTTTCTGCCGACATATATTTCGAACTTTCGTAGGCTTCAAAATCTCCTACTGTTTCAAACTGACACATTTCACATGTGTGCACCTGGAAGGAGCGCATTGTGAAACATAGTCTAAGCTTTATTTCTTCTGGTATGGTCGTCATCCGACCTGTAAAGTTTTTGAATTCAAAATCAAAGTCGAGAACCTGCTCGAGCTCTCTATCTGTAATCTTTCTCTTATTCACTGACCAAAGTAAACATTCTGGTGACTTATATTGCAGTCTCATCTTAGACTGGTCATTAAAGGAAGAAGTATTCTTCCACACTAATGCTAAAGAGTTAGCAATGTTCTTTGTGGAGAGAACATTGTCAACTTTCATATCTTCATCAATTGGTGGAAAACCATACTCATCAACCATCAGTTTTACACATGATAGTGATGGGAAAATGATTTCACCATCTTTTCCGAAGACTGGTAAAGATGATATAAAACGAAGAACCTGTCTTGGGCTACTTGTAATTTTCCTGAAATTTGCCACTGCCACTTTGAAATGGTGTGGAAACTTTTCCAAGCACTTAAAAGTCCCTGTAACATGGATCTAATGAAGCAAACCATATTTCCAGAGTTTGTAGACCGTTATAGGATTTGCATCCTCTATGGCCACAATTTTAGAGTACTCACTTCCCATGCCGTTGACTGGGTAATATGATCTTTCTAACCTGTTGTTCAGAGACCATGTTTTTAGGAATATAATTCCCTTCTCAAAATCTGCTCTATTTAACTTTAACTGCTCCTGCACCTGGCTGTTTGTGGGAACTGAACCAAGGAGGTACATTGACTTATTTTTCTGAGTAATTGGAGGCGATGGACGAACCAACTTCTCCCTGAATGAGTTATCATTGTTATTAAACTCTTCAAAAGCATCCTTCGCTTGTTCCATTGTTGGATACTTTTTATGAATGACTCCATTCTGATTCAAGATGAATAATGAAGCTTTATGCCATGAGTCATAGATTCCTTTACCAGCGCCGTTAAAGATGACATAATAATCCTTCTTAGGAAGCTTGGACTTATTAATTATTTCATTGACTTTTTCCAAGTCTTCAATAACTTTGGCTCTGTCTGAGGAGACTGCCAAGATTGATTCTTTCTTTTTCTCAAGAAATGGTTTTTCTTGAGGTGAAGATGATGATACCGTTGTTGATGGTGTCGTTATTGTTGATGATGATTCTTTAACTGCCGTTGTTGGCTCAGACTTTATTTTTGACTTTAATGGGTCCACCACGCTGGCGTTTACGCATTCTGATGAACTGTTACAATGTTGACTTATGAGCTGAAAAGCACTTCTCAGGCCCTTGACCTTTTGTTCTTGAGCTGAGTAACGCTGTTGAATTTCTTTTAATTGAGTATAGAGCTGCTCATACTCGTCCTCTTCATGTTTGAGCTGAAGCTTTAATGATTCCATTGCTGTTTCCATTCATGAGTCAGTGTATCAGCAATGACGTTATTTGAACCTTTAATTTTCTCAAACTTTATAAGATATTTGGCAAGTGTTTCCTGCCAGCGAACGAGGCGTCCTTGACTTAATTCAGTCTTTAAATCAAAGGCTACAAAACCTGTAAGATAAGAATTGTCAGTTCGAAGTGTAAATTCTTTTGGTAAAAGATCAATTCGCCATTTGCGAATAGTTTTTATTGCCGCAAGAACTTCACGTTCATGGGTTGAATACTTTCTTTCAGCTGGACTAAAAGTCCCACTTATATATATACAGAGTAGTTCTCTGTATTTTCCTCTTTTTGAGGCACTAAAATTTTCATTTATATAACTCTGAGAGCCATTCCGAGTAGTAAAGTTCATCTCACTGTCCTCGGTAATATCCTGACTAGTAGAGACTCTTGCCTTTAGGCATCCTGCCCAGGTGTCACTACTGGCGTCAGTTTCAACAATCAAGTAGTCTTTATCATTCGGTTGGTATAATCTCGGAAGATTTTTACATCTATCCTTAATTAACTGAACCGTTTTAGAATCCTGGTCACTCCACGACCATTCCACATTAGTAGAACATTTGGGGGAAAGCTTTGAGGTTAACTTTGAAATGCTTTTCAAAAAACCTTGTGATGAAATATAATTTACAATACCAAGAAAACGTTGTAAATGTTTTCTGTCATTAAGTTTGTTTGGGAAAACATCAAGCTTTTCCAAGACATTGTCTTGTAACTTTATTAAACCATCAGTTGTTATTGATAAACCAAGATAATCAATCTCTTGTTTACCTATAACAGCTTTCTTTTTCGAAAGAATTAAACCTTTTTCTTTACATCGTTCCAAAATGATCAAAAGTTTATGAAGATGATCTTCATAGTTATCTTTTGTAAAGACTAAAATATCATCGATGTAAGCTAGAGTGAATTCTTCTAGCCCTTCGAGGTTTTTGTCCATAAATCTTTAATATATCGATGGAGCTTGTTTCAAACCAAATGGTAGAACATTCCATTGATATAACTTTTGAGGAGGACATGTAAAAGCAGTTAATGGCTTAGTTTCATCATCGAGACGTAATTGCCAATTACCTGACTTTGCGTCTAAAGACGAAAACCATTTTGATCCGCGAATGCGGTTTAAAATTGAATCTTTTCGTGGGAGATTGTAGGCATCTCCTACAGTAGCTAATTTCATAGCTTTGTAGTTGATAACCATACGTCTTTTTCCACGTTTTATTTTGTTATGATTATTGACATAAAATGCCGGAGCAGAATGAGGGGAGGTACTTTCAGAAATGATTCCTTTCTGAAGTAAATCCTTACATTCTTTTTTGAATTCCTCAATATCATCCTTTGAATAAGGGATTTTATTGGGAACTTTTATTTCTGCATTTTTATTTTTCAGTTCTATATGAACTGTCATAAAATTTGTGTTCTTTGAGTCCAAAGGATTCTCAGAATAGACAGAATCTAAAACTTCGTCAACCTTTTGTTGGAGACTAGTTTTAGATTTATCAATAGCTTCAATACCACATAATATGATGTTAAAACTACAGATATTCTTTTTTAAATTTTCTGTATAACGCTCAATTGGTATCCAGACCTCTTGAGCTCTTTGTTTTAAATGTGGTGAGCTAAACTTATGACATCTTAAACTTATGTTATCTGAATTTTGCACAAAAGGTGCACGGCTTTTTAAGAAATCATTGCCAATTATAAACTTCATACCTGTTCGTTTTTGGTAAACAATGTTGAACCAAAACATTTTATCTTGAAATTTAATTAAAACATTCTTTGCATGTAACACTATCTTTTCAGTAGTGTTATTTGCAATTTTGACTTTAATTGGATTAGGAAGTCTAATCCAGTTAAGTTGTACTGATTGATCAGCAAAACTTGCTGTGGCACCAGAATCTACATAAGCGAAGATTCTGGGGTTATCTTTATTATTCAGAATCTGAATCTATATGAAGGTTGCGTTCTGATTCGCTCTCTTCATCCGTCTGATATTCATAGTAATTGTAAATTTCAGTTCTAGATTCATTATCTGATGACTCATTTTCTGAAGACGAAGAAAAGTCTTCTTCAATTTGTTCCAAATTTAAAGAGTAAGCAAACTTAAGAAGTTTTTCTTTCTCTTTATATTTGGGACTGTTTTTCTCAGGGCATTCGTTAGCGTAATGACCTAACTTTTTACAGAGAAAACATTTACATTCTGACTTAGGTTTACCCTTAGGACAGACTTTATTTCTAGAACCAGGTTCAGAAAATTTTCGTTTCTTTCTGAAGAAATTTCTGTTTTTCCAACCCCTTTTGGAAGATTTATTGAAAATTTTACCAAATTTCCTTTTAGGAAACTTTCTCTTTTTTGAAAAATTTTTAGAAAACTTTGTACAACCATAGTGCTGAGGAACATATTCCTTTTCGTCGCAGCAAAGAGGAATATATGACTTAGCTTGCTTAAGGGCGTAAGTCTCTTGACATTTTTCAGCAATTACTTGCTCAGTGGCGCGAATAGCTGCACCAAGTGAGTGTTGATTCTGAGATTCATATTTTTCTCTAGCTCTTATGTTATATGGGTATAGGAGTTTCATCATGTAGGCAATTACATAATGTTGACTCTCAGTTGCGAAGTTATAATAATATCTTTTAAATTCGCATGTATATGGTTTAAGTTTGCAAAGATCACAGATTGACATGTTATTCAGCTTCTTTATGCTGCTTATCAACTGTAGTACCATGCATCATCGAGTGATCTTCACCGAAGAACTCAAGACTTATCAAATTTATAAGCATTGCTGCTTGTGTTGACGTGTTGCCAACTTGATTAAGATTGTTTATTAATTCATTATCTTAAATCTTGTAAAGGAAGTTTTGGACAGTTCCAGTTGTTTGGAGAGCTATCCAATTAAAAATGTTATCAGCTCTAAATATTCTTACTTTAGCATTAAGATCAGCTTCTAACATCATTCTGTTAGCTCAAGTTTTAAAAGCTTCTTTTTCATCAGACTCACAATCAAGATTTAAAAATGTTGAATCTTTTTGTGTCTTTTTACTTTTTATATGCTTCAGGAATTTTTTGCCATACCTCATCTTGACGTATGTAACCTTTTCTAAAAGCTTCATTATCCAGTTCTTGTTCTTTCCGTTGGCGGTCATGCCGACGGTCAAATTCGTAATCTGGAATTTCTTTACCAAACTCATTCTTAACACCAGAGGGGCTAGCTTGAGTTTTGTGACTTATTTCTTCATCCATAACGTCTACTGGATTAGCAATATCGCTATCCGAATCAGGCATATAGATGAATTCTTCATTTTCAACTTCTCTAATAGCATGGTTGATTTCCTTGCTAATAGAAGGTTGATCAGTTATGGATAATTGAGCCAGAGACTCAATCATGTTACGAAGATTAAAGATCTCTTGTTCAATATTCATTCCTTTTTAGGAAGTCTATATTGAAACGAGGGACCTATTTCAATGGGTTCAGACTCAAGATCTAAATTAAAAAGACTTTGAAGATACTCAGGATAGATGACAGTAGATGACAACTGTTTTCCTAATTCAGGAGATGTTAATTTGGAATTAATCTCGTTAATTAAGAGAGTTACAGTGTTAATGACAGCTATTATCTTGATTTGATTATTAATTATAGTCTGCTGATTAATTAAATTTTCTTTATAAAAAATATTTATATCTTCTTTATCAAAATGACTTTTGAAGATCCTTATTAATTCAATAAGATCTTGTTTAATTTCTTGAGTAATGGATGAACGTTCAAGTTCTTTTGACATATTTTAAAACATATGTGGAGGAAAATCCGATTTTAAAAAGTTTGGGGACAAACTTAGTTATGCAAATAGTTATGAAGGGTATTTTGGGCATGTTGGCTCATTTTATGAAAACAAACTTTTGTAAAGTTTAAAAACTTAAAAGAACTTTTTAAGGCTTATAAACTTAAATGAAAGTTTAAATGGACTAGATCTTAAAATTTTCCCAAACATTTATCTGCACAACTAAAATGGACATATAACTATACAAATTAATAAAATGGATAGTTAAATTTTTTTATCAAAATATTATAAATAAATATATATGGATGTTATATCTTCGATCCAATTGGAATATAATTTGAAACATAATTCAAAATAAATCGTTTATTGCGGTTGAATATAGTTTTTTTTTCTTATTTTGAATTTTTTTTAACGTTGTTATTAAATTTAGATAGTATAATCTTTTAAAATTGAAAATTAATTTTTAGCTTTTCAAATTGAAAATAAATTTACTTATCTTCTTTCAAAATATCTATAATTATTATTTATTAAACACACCGTTAATTTTTTATTTTTATAACTTTATAGTAAAATCAATTATTTACAATTCAACAATGTGATGGAATGATCGAAGTATATGCATGATTTGGTTGCAAACAATAGAAATGCGGTGAAATATGTAATGAAATCTTCTACTAGTAGACTTGTAGGATTAAGAAAAAAATGTTAGAAGTGAAAATATATAATACAAAGGGCTATTAGTGCTAAATGTTCAACGAGGTGAAATTTCAATTATTTGATGTTGGATAGTACAATAAAGTTGAGAAAAACTTTTGAGAGAATGGAGGAGAAAGATGAGCATTACATGAACTACTTTAGAGAATATGACAATGGAAAACAAAGGGTTGTAGCACCAAATACAAAATAATCGGAGAATGTTAAATTCTTGGTGACATTTAGTGCTTTATTGTGACATCAAATACATTTTTTTCAGTGGGTTACCATATAAAATAAATTGATCTCACTAGCCGGTGTGAGTGATGATTTAGCAAGCACAATGGCTACTAACATGAAAAGGTAAATTTGACAAGTATTTGGGTAGTTTGGAGACAGCAAAAAAAACTATTGATGGTAGCTTGTGTGCTTGATCCTAGATTCAAGTTTGGTTATTTGAAGTTTTGGTTGGAAAGTTTTTTTTTTAGCGGAAAAGACAAAGAAAATGGTGAAGAATATTAGGTCTTTATAGGATGAATTATATGGGACCTACAAGTCTTTGAATCCATCTTTAAATTCTTCTAGTGGTGATGGCTCTTATTCTAAGAACGTTGGTAGTGAATTGTCATTGGATGATCATTTTGAAAATCAACCATCAAATCTTAAAGTGAGGAAGAATTATTGTAGGAAATATTACAAAGGGCGACAAATGAAAATCATGACGCATATAAGATGGAATTGTATTTGTTGGATAAGTGTGAGCCGAGGAATGATAGATTTGATTCATTAGGTTGGTGGGAAAATGCTTGCTCTATATATCCAAAATTGACATGCATTGCAAAGGATATTTTTACAATGCAAGTTTCAATCTTAGCAAGTGAATCCGCTTTTAGCACTAGTAATTGTATTCTAGACCCATTTAGGAGTTCATTAAATCCTAAAATGGTGGAGGATTTGGTAGATAAGCAAAATTGGTCGAAATCAAGAGAACATGTTGGGAACATTTCAACCATCTCACAATAGCATGCCAACAGATGTGAAGATACGTTCGTGAGGAGTTCTACCATCAAATAATAAATGGTAATATTTTTATTCATTATATTCATTACTTGAATCAATTTTTTTTAACATGTAACTTTAGTATTTACCCTGATAAACTAATATAAGCTTATTGTTTTGAAGATGTTGAGATGTGGACCATCAACTTCTATGGATACCATTTGATAGTTCTATTTATTTGAAGTGTGTATGGGAGATTATACTTATGTAATTCTTACAATGTTATAAATATACATTTGAAGTTGATTAATCATATTTTGCAGGTGAGGAGATGTTAGCATTGGAAAATAGAACTCTTTCTAATTTATATGTTTGGATATATATATATATATATATATATATCTTTAGGAAAAATTATATAAAATAGACTAAACAAAGTTTAAAAACTAAACCAACAAAACTTTCTTTTTATTTTTGAGTCATCCAAACTTTGATTTTAAAAAATAAACCATCACACATTCACAAATCTTCTTCACAGATCACCTTCACACCTACACAGATAAGTGTAAAAGGTCATCACATAAGGGTAAAATGGTCAATTTGGTTCATTTTTTAAAAGTGAAAGTTTGAAATATTATTTTTGTAAAATTTTTAAAATTGGGTTATACAATGTAAATAAAAGTTACAAAATAACAAAAATGAAAATAACTCATTTCTTTATTAGTGTTTAAATACAATATTAATGGATTTGTAATATATTGTTATTTTTTTTATTGGTGTTTTAATAGGATTTTAATGGATATATAATAGTTGATATTAGTTTTTATTTCGTGGATAATGAGAATTTAATTTAGATTAATATGATTGTTGTTTTGGATAATTTATGATCATTAATGTTGATTGATTAGTGATTGAATTTTCGATGATGATTTTAGAATATACAATGTTTAGAATTCAATTGATGATTTTGTAGTTTTGATAATTTTTAAAAGTATACATATTTGAATAGAGGGCCAAATTTGAAGAAATAAAAAAAAATAGGCAAGTCCAAAAATGATAAAACCAGCTTGCTCGGTCCGGTCCAATAAAAAAACCGGACCGGTCGATTTTACCATTATGTCAAGTTGGTCTCAATCTTAAAAAACCAGTACAATCAGACTTAGGTCAGTGTTAGGAAATTTCCGGTTCTATCCCAATTTCTTCCTAGTTCCTAATTCGATTCAACCAAAACAATCAGCCCAAACACAAACACAATATTTAACGTAGTTCGGCAAAGTGCCTAATCCACGGAAAGATAACAACTTTACTATGAGAAATAAGAATTACAAGTCATTCAGAAAACACACTCTCTCCATACAAAATTATTTTCTTTCTCAACCAGAATCTCTTTTAGGCGAACAACTCCACCACGGCGAGACAACCCCAAATCAAAATCTCCTTAATGGCGAGACAACCCCAATCCAATGATCATTACCCCACTAGGCAGGCATGACCCCAATCCAATGATCATTACCTCACTCGGCAGGCATGACCCCAATTCAATGATCATTACCCCACTCGGCAGGCATGACCCCAATCCAATGATCATTACCCCACTCGGCAGGCATGGCCCCAATCCAATGACCACCACCCCCAAAGGGATGAGATTCCAATACGATGATCACCACCCCAAAGGGACATGATACTTTCTTCTTCATGAGAAAACTCTATTTATAGTGATCATCAAATATACTTTCCTAATTTTTTTCCTTTCCAACTAAGGAATACAATTAACCAAATTAGGAAAACCAAATCTTTCCAAAACAAGGAATCAAACCATTAGGAAATAGATCCAAACTCAAAATAGGAAAACCTTCCTAAAAAGAAATCCTTGTGATTCAAGGCAATCCTAACAGTCAGTTTTCAGTAAAATCGAACCAGACTGACCCATCCCCACCCTAAATAAAAGATTAGGGTATCATATTTATAGTGAAAAATAACTTACTCCCTAAATAAATCATGATATACTATAAAAAGAAAAACAAAAAAGATTCATTCCCAATTACAATTCTAATAATATATATATATATATATAATCCCTAATCAATTATAATACTTTTAAAGGAGTTTTCAAAATTTTCACTTTCAAAAATTTCTTTCAAACTCTCTCTAACTTCCAATTAAAAACCAACATATTAAGTATAATTTTTCTTTTGTCAAATCCTAACATCAATTACTAGTTGAATAGCTATTAAACATGGAAAATCAAAACCAATTTATCCAAAATGTAATAACCTTAACCTAGTGCGATATACTGTATCTCATGTCTGGCACTAGAAGCATCTCCAATAGATGGACAACTCAAGTCCCATTTTTGAAAAAGTTAATAGGAAAATATTAAAATAAATCACATCAGACTATCATTACATCTTTTCTCTTTCCTGAATCCCTCTAAATTGGGACGGAGACACCTCTCTAACTCCCAATCATCTTTCTTCAACTCATTTTTTACTTTTTCTTCTCTCTATATAATTTTTTTTTTTTTTTCAATTTTTAGATTATTTAATAATTAAACTTATTTTATTAGATATGGTAGGACCCATATTGCAGAATTGAGACTCAAAGTGTCTCTACTGTTGTGGATGCTCTAATTGTTAGATTAAATATAAGAGTGGGAGTAGGTCAGGCCGCTCGACGAGGGCCTACAGCCTAACCCATTTAAAGCATACTCAGACCTAACCTATTTAATAAAAATTCTGGAGACAAACTTTTTGATGAGTTTATATAATTAAATAGGTCAGGTTTCGACTTGTAAATAAGCCTATTAAGCCTAACAGGTCGGCCTACTACTACTATTATTATTATTAAGTATTTGTAATTTGTGTAATGTGTAAATTTTATTATAATTTATTTTTAAAAGATAAAGATAATTATTTAACTTGCATCATTAATTTTGTCTTAGACAACAAATTTAAAATTCATTATTATTATATTTAGTTTTATAATATTAACTATATTAAAAAATAATTCGAAAACTTAATAAACGGACTTCTAAATTGGCTTGCATGTTTGGTAGATTTTTAAATAGGTTAAGTGAGACCCGCATATTAGGTCATCATGTAAATGGGCTATAACTAGAAATACAGGTAATGCCTATTTAGCTCAAAGTCTACTCGGGTCTGGTCTATTTCCACCACCCCTAATTAGATGTTGAAGTAACGATTAATTTTTAACTGTGTAATTAGATGTTGAAGTAGCGGTTACCAGTGAATGTTTGGTAATAACAATTGGATGTTGAAGTTGCTGTTAAATATAAATGATATATATATATATATATATATAATTTTATTTTTTAATGGTAATAATTTTTTAAAATAATTTTTTTGGTGAAGTTTTAAAGTCATCAACTAATATATATATATATATATATTATTTATTATATTTAATTATATTTAATAAATAAAAATAATATTAAAATTAATATTATTTATTATAAATATAATTATTTTTAATATTATTAAGAGTATTTTAGTAATATTTATAATTTGATGATAATAATATAATTTTTATTCTAACAATTCGTAAATCGCTACTTTAAATAACAGATTAAAAACCATTAATTAAAAAATTTTGCCCCACAATTAAATTATTAATGAACTAGTTAAAAAATATAACTATTATTTAAAAATTGAGATACCAAACCAACTTAGTAATATTTATACAAAATAAAAGATAAAAAAAAATAATAAATCGACACTTATGTTGGGGGAGCAAATAAAAGATAAAAAAAAATAATAAATCGACACTTATGTTGGGGGAGCAAATGGGGTCAAATATTTAAAATAACCGATAAATAAATACCTACCTATTTAGATCTATGTACAACGTACCATTCAATAGCCACCTAACAATTTATATCCATACACCAACATACCTTTGTTACGCCTTCTCCAACTCTATGTTTCCAATTATGTTTTGTTGTGCCTAACTATCAATAATACTAACGATTCACTAAAAATACAAATAAATTAAAATCTTAATAGTGAATATTCAATGTTCTGTGTTGATTTTCATGTGTTTTTATCTTGATTTGCATGTCTTTTTATCTTAATAGTAACATTTTTAGATGGCATGTGAGAAGTTATTTGAAAATTCCATTGGAGTTTGCATCTCATTCAAGATCTCAAGTCATTTCATTATCAATTGTCATGAAAAAAATACAACTAAATCGTATTGATTTTTAAATAAGACCATATGTGCTTTTGGATTTCATTTCCGTGGGGGTCTACCGTCCACGTGTTGATAATTTGAAAATCATTGCTCCCTATAAAAAGGCTTGTGTTGGGTCGACTATGAGAATTTTGGGCCTGATTCATTAGAGGCCTGTCTCATTTAGTTCCATTTCCCGTCTTCTCTGGTTTTAACTTTTTGTTTGTTTATTTATTTATTTATAACACGTTATTATTGCAAAATATATTTTATTTTGGGGTTATCATTCCGTGAATATTCTATATAATAAAATAATGGTAGTATGTAAGCATCACAATTATATAAAAGTCTTATCCTAATTTTTGAATAAATTAAGCTATTTTAAGCGGTAAAAATTCATATTTAAATAATAATTAAATAGTTATAACAATTAATGTTTTGAAATAACTGTTAAAATAGCGGTTGTAACTACCGTTCAGTAATAACTGTAACGGTTAAAAATAGTGGTTAAACATAAAATTACGAAAAGGGTTGATTTAATTATTTAAGTGGTATTTGTTAATGTAAAAAAAAAGGGTATTTTAGTAGTTTTATAATAGCGGTTTGGGATGAAAATTAATTTCAACAGCGTTTATCAGACTGTTATGTGAACTGCTAAACACTATTTTAAAACACTATTATCGAACACATTTTTTCAACGGCTATTCAAATTGCTAACCGCTAACGAGCATCTCCAGTAATATTTCTATTTGTAATTTCTCCACGGCCACATCAATCGTGTGGACAATATTTAATAATTTAAAAAATAAAGTTTCAATGGTACCGCTTATGTTGAATGTCCATTATACATTCTATTTTAGACAAACAAGTAAACGTATTGACTCAACTTTTTTATATTATTTTATTAGATTTTTTTATATGTTTCAAAGTTATTATTATTATTATTATTATTATTTATATTTATAATTTTATTAGAGAGTTTAGTTTTTAATTAAAATTATATTAAATATTAAAAAATAAGAGTGATAGACAGTGATTATTGTAGGACTATTTTTAAATTGCACTGGCTATCAATAACAAAAGTTGCCACATCATCATTCATGACTTTTGTTTTACACTACCACATTATTTGGCGTTCACATTCCATTGGAGATGCTCTTATTATGACCCATTTGTAAAGATTTACAAAATCAATACCTCATTGTTATGAATATTGATGATCTATGGCACGAGCTGAAATCCTATTATATTCGCCAATCAAAATCATTTCTATGGCACGAACTGAAATCCTATTATATTCGCCAATCAAAATTTCCCAAAATCTCGAGACGAATGACAGGTTCTAAGATTACGAGATCATAAAACCGTGAATGGATATAATTCTACATTATACACAACTGAGAACAAATTGAAATTGTGTGAGAAAATAAAGACCGGTAAAGATATATTTGGAAAAAAAAAACATATACTACTTTCCATCATTCCTGGAAATTTTCGCAACAACAATATCTTCTTAATAATATATCTTTATGGGGGCATGTACTTTTATCTAGCTCATGGCGATGTCCTTTCCTCCTTGTATCTAGTTTCACAATTGTTCATATGATACATATTGGTGTTGGTTGTAATCAGCATATCGTTGTTTCACCTTATTTGTCATTGCGCAGTTGAGCCCTCTCTATTTGTAGACGGTTCATGGGAGCCCACCTATTGTTTTCCTCTTAACACGTATAAGAGAATGCGCATGACAGATTCTGCCTGTTGTTCGCGACTTGTACTTGATCATATCCACATAAAGGTCGAACCTAGGGAGGAGACCTTTGGTGTAGGCTTTAACGGTTGGGTCATGGTCAGAATTAAGAATTGTCGTTTTCTCATTATTAAACATGGTATCATACATTGAAGGAGATATTTGGTGTGCGATTTGTTAGGATTGTGACGAGAATCCAGGTATATTTTGGTATCCATAATTGGTTGGTAATTTGAAAAAGACTCGAAAACTGTTTTGGAAGTGTCATATTTGATTAGGAATGGTATTTCCTAATGTGGGGTTCTAATTAGGAAAGAGATGATTGAGAATCCTAAATAGGAAAAGGTTTTCTTAATGGTTTAGGATTACTTTGTGAATAAGTAATCTAATGCTATAAATATGGTGCTTGTATCTATTATTAGATATCCCGAGAGAACAATGTAGATCTAGTTGGTTATGTTTGGGAGGTGCCCCATAGGGGCCTGGGAACCATGGAGATCTTGAGTTCTGGGATTGAGTCTTGTTATCCTGTGAGAGTCATATTGGGAGAGCTTGTGTGTGAGACTGTAAGCAATATATTTGGATTGGGGAGTGAGAGAGGGGTATTCTGGTTGTAACTGTTGCTTTATTGTTACATAGTGAATTAGTGTCTCGTTGTCCTGACGGCCATGGTTTTTTCCCGTTTTGGATTTCCACGTAAAAATCTTGTGTCTTATTTTCTATCTCTATTTCTCGTCTTGTGCATGTTGTACTTTGTGGTTACCAATACTCTTCTCCGCTGCAATGGGTCACTGATTTGTTCAATAAGTGGTATCAGAGCTAGCCGTGTTTTCTCAACACGATTTTGGTTGCGCCATTTTCTGGTAGGTTACTAGCGTGATCTTCCTGTTGCGTGTCACTATCTAGTGGATTTGACTACAAGTCTTGGGTTTATCGTTGTTAATAACCAAGATTTCGATTCTCAAATGCCTTTAGAGAGAAAGCTTAGTGTTATATCTACTCGGATATTTTCAACATCTTATTTGCTATCAAACTAATAGAGGCCGAGATAGTGGCTTAATCAAAGAATGATGTCATTATAATTAACAATGGGCCAAAATTCTAGAGAGTGGATCTTATATATCCACCGCCGTTGCCGCTGTTATTCATATTAGGTAGATCCTAAAGTGGGGCTGATGAGTCTTGTGATGGAGTCTTGAGGTTGTTCATCAATCCTCATGGACTAATCGCTAGTGATTGCGAGAGCGAACATCTTGAATGGTCTCGTAAACTTATTATGAGAACTAATAAAGAAGAAGATTACGAATAAATGGTTGCTCAAAGAAGATGATGAGTGCGGTGATCACAAGTTGAGAGACAATCTTGTGATCACTAGTTGGTCAAAGAATGAGGGACCCCACAATGGGCGTCAAACTATTGGGGTCAATTTTGATTGCAAGCTTGAACCACATTAAGCATGGGGCATCTTCTCATTCAATAGGGTAGGAGTCAGAAGTTTGGGGGTTCTTAGACAGTAATTTGGAGAACGAAGACAATGGATTGACCATCTCTTTGTCAATGATATCTAAAGAGAAATTATTGAGTTTGGTAATGAATAATAGATTCTAGTAAGGATCCAGGCTAGATCCCAGTTATATGGGACCGTGGCTCTGTTAAGGTGATTAATCCTTAAAAGAGATTAATGGATGACAAGTGTGATGAAATCTAGGAGCTTCCATGTTTGTGCAACAACATGAAGAGTGATCCCATAGAGATTGAATTGCATCTGGTTGCGACTTCACAATATCTGATCCTAGATGTGACCGCAAGAAGAACATAAGTCAAAGATCAAGAGAAGGCCTTCGAATGTGTCCATATAAGACAAGACCCATTGAGTTTCGGGATCATTTGAAGTGAAACCACGTTATAAAGAAGTCCATAATCGCGACCGCAATATTAGATAATAGTCCATTTTATGCGATCGAACCATAGAAGAGATTACTATTTGATCCGTGTGGACCACCTTTTATTTGATCACACCAAACTCATTAAGGAGATCCGAAACAACTTCAACCTCAGTAGAATTTCGAGGGCGATCCATTGGACGTGACAATCATAAATCCCAAATGTTAAATATGTATCCAAAAGTTCTAAAATACCACCATAAGTTCTTGTTCCTTTTGGACTTAATAAGGACCGCAAAATTTTTTAAAAAATTTCCCAACCCTCTAATTAAAGAGTTGAAACACTAATATGAAAATGGACGTACCACGTACTTTTAAATATGATTTCATGTAATATTAATTAATTTTTAATATATATATAATTATTGTAAATATGTGTAATCGGATTGTGCAATTCCAATTTGCTCTATCTAATATATCAACCACCATCATCATTATTTGAAGAACAAGTTTTAAAAATATATGTATTTTCCGTTACTACTTTTTCTTAATTGTTTCTTAGTTGTATGGGTTAGTTCATCAAATGAGATAAACAGCTACAATTTTATTTTACGTTATCTATATTAATTTATTTCCATTTTCAACTTGTAGCTGAAATTATATATTATTCTTACCATTTTTAAGTAACGGATGTCCATTGAATAACATTTAATACCTAAAAAAGAAGAAAAAAAAAAACTTCTATGGAAAATATAACTTTAATGTGGATTTCAGGTCCAATTAACTACATAAACTATGACACGATATAAACAATATCCGAATAGGATTATTTTTGTTTTTATTTAAAAAAAAAAAAAATCATCAGTCACGTGCAGTTCACCTCGCTGCAATAAAACGACATACTGAAACACACTAAACGACAAGGAAACACGGTGGGCCATACTGTAACTTTCTCCAAATTGCAGTTCCCGAGTAGACGCCGTGACGGCGCCGTGACGGAAGATAGCGAATCTCGTAACGGAAACAGTTTTGGCGGCAAACAATATGGAGCTTGACACGTGTCAATACTCTATTCGTTACTAATGATGCATGACCATGTCTATGTACATCCAGCATGATATGTTGTTGTATTTTCCCGCGCTTGGACTTGGATAGGGTTTTCCTCAAAGTTAAAATAGAGTTTCTAGAGAGAGAAAACACACAGAACTCAAGAGAGGGAAAATTGAAACAGAAAAAACAAAGAGCAGAGACAAAAATTCTAGGGTTTTCTGTGTCTCGTCTTGTCGATCTGCCGAATACGGTGCTTTCCTTCGCAATTGACAACGTATTGGTTTCTGGATCTGCAGATTGGGTCAAATTTGTGGATCTGTGTCCGAGAATCGTAATTTCTATTTTAACTCTGTTCTTTTTCATTACATTTTGAAATTTTTTTATTTAATTTTTCGTTGTCGATTGAAGTTGTTGAAGCGTTCTCTTCTTTGTAATTTCTGTGTGTTAGGTCTTTAGTATTGAGGCTGTGCATAGCTGTGTTGTAGAATGGAGGAAGAGAAACCCTCAGTTGCGGTATCTGCTGGTTTCAGTGAATCGGAAAGCAGGAGTAGAGATAGTGATGCCACTGAAGCTAGATTAGCGGATTTGTGTAAGGTTAGTGTTACACTGGAGATTTCTGAAGTAGTGATCTTGGTTTAGTTTCGAGGTCCTTTTTTCAGTTTTCATTTCGTGGAAATTGGTCCACGTGTGCTGTGTTTTTTGTTTCGTATCTGATTCTTTTTCATTGCCTTTTTATCAGTGATATTGTTAGTGAAATTATGTGTGTTTGTATGTGATTTTCTGTTCTATGTCTATTTTGCTGTCTCGAGTATTGTATAGATTAATTTTGTAAATGACTTGGAGAATTTGATGCAGAATCAGCTGTCCCTGGATGAGGACACTTATGATCAGATTTTGAAGCTTTATAAAGAGACAAGACATTTATTGTCTGCAAATGCCTTGGCAATTGGCAGTGGAACGGTACTTGTTTATTTTTGTTCTAAGATACTTGTCAATTTCAACCAAAAAAAAAAAAAAACCCAGCTTGGTTGCATTCAGTGTGTATTGAGCTCTCAATTGTCAAGTAAGGTACATTACAAGGCTTTCTAGCTATGCTAACTAAAGATATTTTATATGTTTGACAGCCAGAAGAAGCAGAGCGATTTTGGTTTGCTTTTGTTTTGTTTTCTGTGAAAAGATTAAGCAAGAGGAATGGTGACGACATGCAGCAGGGATCGATTGCTAATGATTTTAATTTGTGTCGAATATTGACAGTTACAAAGCTGAAGTATGTCTTTTTAGTTTATGATGGCTTTATCCTTTCATGTTATTTTAGAAGAAATTGTAAGTTAAGCCTCTATCTTAATATTGTGTGTTCTTCAGCTTTGTGGATTTCTTTAAGGAGTGGCCTCAGTTTGCTCTCAAGGCTGATGCCATCGTAAGAAATATCTACGGGGCTGATTGGGAGAACAAGCTTGAGGTATGTGTAATCTATACATTCAGAGGATGTTGTCATATGGGTGTTTATTTGGTGTTTGTTATCTGCTTCATTTGTGATATTCATAATTCATTCCTTGTTGTCCTTAGGTAAAAGAAATACAGGCCAATTTTGTGCACCTGAGTCACCTTAGCAAGTGAGTGTCCCCTGCTTTAAATGATAGTGTTAATTGCTTCTGTCCTTGTTCTGCCAAATATTGATGGCATTTTGATTCAGCCTCTGATGATTTATTTCCTGCATGTGCATTTGCAATGAGAAAACCAGGATCTTTGCTTTTTCCTTACTATGTCATCTGAGTTTCATAATTTTATCTACTGATTTTCTGGTACTTTTTTATGCTGGTAGGCTGCATTTCTATCATTAATGAATTAATTAATTTTATATTCTATAGTAGAAGGCTATTATTGAAATTGACATTCTCTAGGTTTAACCAATATATTTTGTATTTTGCCTACAAATGAGTTTGTACTCAGTTTGGACAGGAGGACACCCCTAGAGTGAAAAACTTAAATCTATTTTAGCACTTTTATCTGTCATAGTCCAGTCTATTCTGGAACAAGGCTTGTAGGGAGCTTCGGCATAAGTCCACTCCTAATATTCATTTGACTAAACAATTTTGTTTTGGGTCTATGGCATGTAATAATTGTACATAAACTTCTTACATCATGAGAGAAATCATATTAGATATCTAGTCTTGTGCAGAAAAGGTGAAGTGACCTGTATGAAACACAGTCGTATATTTTGCTCATATGCTATTAACATATTGCAGCACATTATTTATTATCAGAAACTGAAGATTGAAGAGGTAGGATGCTTTAACACAGTTGGTGGTTATTATCTAGTTCTGTCGTCAGTGTATTGAATGATTCTTTTGCATTTTACACTATCACCTTATCTGTTACGGTCTTATCAAAACTTAATTAAGCAGGAGATCTGCCTGATGTTTTTATGATCAGATAGGTTGGATAACTATCTGCTACTTAATATGATTTTGCATAAATTTCTTGCTGTGGAAATAATGGCTATAGTTGACTAGACAAATGATTTTGTCTATTTGAGGTTTTTTATTATCTCTTTGATGTTATTAGGCACTACAAACGAACATATCGAGATTTTTTCCTGCCTGCAAATGGTGATAAACAGATAACTAATGTCAGTGGGTCTGGCTGCCTTTCGGACTATCATCAATTTGGATGGTTGCTGCTTTTGGCACTTCGTGTACATGCATTTGGCCGATCTAAAGATTTAGTGACCTGCATAAATGGTCTGGCTTCTATACTGGTAGGTTACTTTCTCCATGAATATATCTTATCTTCTGCTGATGATTGAAGATCTAAGGTGTCACTGGCTATTTTTTGTTTATTGAATTGCTAAACAATATATAAAAGTGGCAATAGGGAAAGACATTATTAAGTGCATTGTACATTCATCTACATTGTTGCACTGTACTGCTTTTTATTTGTATATTTCATTTAATTCTTCTGGCCATTGATTCGTACAGAATATAGTCTATTGATAAGAAATAGTTATCTGTATCTTCTAAATAGTAATGCTATCTGTAACAGGCTTTTATGATCATGCATGTTCCTGTTCAGTTCCGGAATTTCAATATCAATGATTCATCACGCTTCGGTGAGTATCTTGCTTTCTTTCTAAAGTACTTGCTGTCTTCTGGTTTCATATCATAAGATGTTGCATCCCTTTTAAGGATGGTATGCCTTCTGTGTAAGTACTTATTTTTTATTCTCTTATTTGTCAACCATGGTAGTAATTGTGGTGATCTAGCTGCTATTTTTCTTTAGTGACAACCCTTTTTTAATTTTTTTTTTATACATTGTTTCAGTTAAGAAAGACGACAATGGCGTTGATTTGGTTGCCTCATTATGCAAACTCTATGAAACTTCAGAAGAAGATTTAAGGCAAACATTAGAGAAGACAAATAAATTAATAGCTGATATACTAAAAGTCGAACCTCGTTCTGCATCTGAGAGTAGAAGTGACAACCTAGAAAACATTGATACAGGTACATGTGCTATGTTTCTCAGTTGTTTCTGATTTTACTATCGTGTGTTTGCTAACCAATTTTACTGAATGTTCTGATAGCAGATGGTTTGATCTATTTTGGAAATATATTGGAAGAGTCTTCTGTGTCAACTAATTTAAGTATTTTAGAGAAAGACTATGATGCTGCAACTCGGAACAAGGTTGAATTGGATGAGAGAATTTTTCTCAATGAAGATGATGGTATACTTGGCCCAGGAAGCTCGTCTGTAGGAGTGATGAATATAACTGGTGTGAAAGTAAGTTTCAGCGAATAATTCTTATTCCTCAATACTTAGGAGGAAACTTGGTTGAATTAATTTTTACTTAGATTACTCATTCTTTATTCTATTTGGCAGTGCATAAGGCATTTGACATTAATGTTTTGAAATATTGTGTAGCGGAAAGCTGATTCTATGGCTTCACCAGTGAAGTCAATTACAAGTCCTCTCTCTCCCCGTCGCTCACCAGTGCCTCATGCAAATAGCATTGGTGGTGGTGTTTATATACGAGTAGCAGCAACACCTGTAAGCACAGCAATGACTACTGCAAAGTGGCTCAGAACTGTTATTTGTCCTCTTTCACCTAAGCCCTCAGCAGAGTTGGAACGTTTCATGAAATCATGTGATAGGGATGTTACCAATGATGTGGTACGCAGGGCCGAGATAATATTGGAAGCAATATTTCCTAGCAGCAGTTTAGGTGAACGTTGTGTAACTGGAAATCTTCAAAGTGCAAATCTGATGGACAACATATGGGCTGAGCAACGAAGATTGGAAGCCCTCAAGTTTTATTATCGGGTATTGCAAGCAATGTGTACAGCAGAAGCCCAAATACTGCATGCAACTAATCTAACTTCTTTATTGACCAATGAGAGGTTTCATAGATGCATGCTTGCTTGTTCTGCTGAACTGGTTTTGGCAACACACAAAACAGTCACTATGCTATTTCCTGCAGTTTTGGACAGAACTGGTATTACAGCATTTGACCTTAGCAAGGTTATTGAGAGTTTTATTAGGCATGAAGAAACTTTGCCTAGGGAATTAAGACGACATTTGAATTCACTGGAAGAGCGGCTTTTGGAGAGCATGGTATGGGAGAAAGGCTCTTCCATGTACAATTCTTTGATAGTTGCAAGGCCATCACTCTCTGCAGAGATTAACCGTCTTGGATTATTGGCAGACCCCATGCCATCACTAGATGCAATTGCCCTGCACATTAACTTTTCTTCTGGAAGCTTGCCTCCTTTGCCTTCATCACAGAAACCTGAATCTTTACCTGGTATTTATTTTTATAATCAGATTGCTTTCCTCACATCTCTTGAGATGCTCTGTACGAACATAATTTTTGTCATGTCTATGTCAGGTCAGAATGGTGATATCCGATCACCGAAAAGACCCTCTACTGATTATCGTAGCGTGTTAGTGGAGCGAAATACATTTACATCTCCTGTGAAGGATCGTCTACTGGCTTTCAATAAATCAAAGCTCTTGCCACCTCCTCTGCAATCCACATTTGCCAGGTACTATACTACTATCTAATGTTTTTTAAGGGAATAAGAATTAGCAAATATTTTTCTGACTAGGAGCTCTGGATTTGGCTATACCTTTGCAGTCCCACACGCCCGAACCCAGGTGGGTGTGGAGAAACATGTGCGGAAACTGGGATCAACATTTTCTTTAGCAAGGTGAAATGTTCAACATTTTAATGCATCTAGCGATCCAATTTACCTGGCCAGATATACTAGCCTCCAACGGCACCTTCATCTTGTTTCTCTTTACTATGTTGTATATCTTACTTTGTACCACCTCCATTCCATAAGAAGGGTCCATTTTCCTGTTTTCATAAATCTTAAGAAAATCATTAGATCAAACTATTTTTCCTAAATACCCACTTATTGAATTGTACTTGCTGACGATCCCTATTTAGTTCTGCTAATAATTGAAAAATAGCAATTTGCATATTCTTTAGGAAGTAGTTAAACTAATTAGTATAAGGAGTAGTAAGTAAACTTGATTCTTGAAATTGTCTAATGGACACTTTTTTGGAACAAAATAAAACCTAAAATGGATACTTATTGTGGAAAGGAGTTGTATTATGGAGGGATGCTAGAGGATGGTGTAAGTAGAGGATGTGAAAGCATAACATCAGTTTTATTCATCCACTTACATGGATATATTTTTGTACTGGTTAGATTAATAAGCTAGCAGCTGTCAGAATCAATGGTATGGTAGAGAGGCTACAATTGTCGCAGCAGATAAGGGAGGCTATCTACTGCCTTTTCCAGCAAATACTTAGTCAGCAGACTTCAATCTTCTTTAACCGTCATATTGATCAGATAATCCTCTGCTGTTTCTATGGAGTTGCCAAGGTATGTTTGAATTAGTTGGTGGGAACTTTTATCTTTTTATGCAATGATAACTTATGAATACTTCTCTAACACTCTCATCTTTTGGCTGGTAGATTTCTCAACTGAATCTCACGTTCAAGGAAATCATCTATAACTATAGGAAGCAGCCACAATGTAAGCCACAGGTTTTCCGTAGTGTGTTTGTTGATTGGTCATCTTCCCGTCAGTATGGGGTATGTTCTTTTCCGACTTTGTTACTTAAGCTATTAGCTTTTTCTAGGTTAAGTCTGATCTTTTGAATGCTTGTTACAGAGAACAGAGCATGATCACGTGGACATAATAACCTTCTACAATAAAGTATTCGTACCTTCTGTGAAGCCCCTGCTTGTAGAGCTGGGTCCAGCTGGAATGACAGCAAAAGTTAGTCGGGCTTCTGAAGCAAACAATAATAATGATGGTATAAGTTTTCTTCAACTAACAATACTTTGTATATTTAGTGATCTGTGCTTATGAGTCATTTTGAAATTAGCTTATAATCAACTTTTACTGGCTGATCAGGTCAATGCCCTGGATCGCCAAAAGTATCTCCTTTCCCAACCCTCCCTGACATGTCCCCTAAGAAAGTTTCTGCAGCACACAATGTATATGTTTCTCCATTGCGGACGTCCAAGGTACTTGACTTATTCACTGCTCTGGATCTCTTTCGTTCTTGATCTAGGATCTTACTGCAGACAACTTTACTGATTGTATCCACTTTATAACTTCTCCCTGCAATAGATCCACCATTTCTTCATTTTGTTATGTTACTGCTCTGGATGAGGGAGGGTGTAGGAGTACAGAGAAATAGGCTTGCATGTAAAGTTTGATTTGCCCTTGAAAACCTATTGAGTCTACTTCTATGTTGCATGGAAACGCCAAACATGAAGCCGTCCCCGTTTCACTGTGGTGGAGACTTGGAAACTTAGGATCACCTTGGATTCGCCAAGTTGATAATCTTTGTTTATCAATACTTAATTATGTGGTTTAAGGATGATCTTTATACACTTATCATATATCTACAAATATATTAGGACACATTAATAAATTTCTCCCAATTATATTTGGATTCTATTGTTTTCAACTATTACAATCTATTCAAAAATATAAATTAGATTATATAAGCAGCCGTCCTTGTATCCGTATTTTTAAAAACTCTTGTTTCCGTCTCCGAATAGATCTATGTTGCATAGAAACAGGTACTGTCTCTATTTTTAAACTTTATGGGGTACCATTGGGTATACATTTAATAAAATATGCTCATATCTTTTCACTTGAAGGTTTCTTTATATCTGCTTTATATTTTCTGCATTTTTCATAACTCGTTCTTTTGCATTGTATAGATGGATGCGTTAATCTCACATAGTTCTAAAAGCTATTATGCTTGTGTTGGAGAGAGTACTCATGCCTACCAAAGCCCTTCTAAAGATCTGACTGACATCAATAACAGACTAAATGGGTATGTTTTTCTTTATCTGCTAGCAAGCAACCCTAAAGAGTATTATAAATAGTTTGCTAAATGTGTTACAATTTTGCATTATTGGTTCAGTACTAGGAAGATCAGAGGCGTGCTCAACTTTGACGATGCAGATGTTGGGTTGGTCAGTGATTCAATGGTGGCCAATAGCCTCTACCTTCCAAATGGAAGTTGCGCTTCCTCATCAGGTGTAGTGTTGAAAACAGAACAAGCGGATTCATAATCTAATGTAGTGTTTGCTTAGATGCATGGTAATGTAAATACCAGTTCAGCTGTTACTGATGTAGTATTTATATCCTACTTGAAGGTTAATGTAATGGGGTATTGTATGCGTGTAGCTTCCCTGCCATCATCCCCATCCTGATTCTGTATTAGTTTTAGGAATTGATATTGAAAATCATTCTCTTTTAACTTAAATAAATGTAGCTATATATATTACTGATTTTCGACAGCTTTTAGTTTCAAATTCTTTCTTTTGGGCTATTTTGTTTTCGAACCAAATAATTTTGGAAAAAATAGAAGACAAATTAAGCAGAAATTAGAGCAAAGCATAGTAGGGTAATCATAAAAAATTCCACACTAAAAATCGTCAAAACAAAGCTCTATATAGGGTCGCTCAATGCAACATAAAACTTCCAACAGGTACATTAAGGCTAAACATGAAACAATATAGTAACTATCTAATCAAAGATGTTGAAGCCCATGTCTTCATCCTCACTATCCTCCTTCACTTCTTCCTTCTTTGGGGCCTCAGCTTTCTCTGCAGCAGGAGCTGCACCTCCTGCAGGGGCAGCTGCAGCTCCACCTCCAATGAAGCCTCCACCACTACCTCCACCAATTATAACCTGTTTTTATAAGTGACCACCATTAATTTCAGATCAGATCATGTACCAGAGTTCCATAACAGAAATAAACACAGCAAAAGTTCCATTCCCCATTCATAAAAATATTATTTGTCAGGTCATGGATGCAATCATCCAAAAATGCACCACAAGTAATTAAATTCCATATACAAAGCATGAATGCAATGTGGCAGCAAATTTTTGACAATGACATGAAATCAACCAAGTTGGCATTTGAATATATCATATTCAATTTATGCTTTAGACAATATCATATATAAGGTCCAGATTCAAACAATCCGATTGGTACGAGATGCATCCCCTCGCTAGCGTTTGAGAAATACAAACATAAACAACATTCACAAGCCCCTATAGAGCAAATAGAATTGTTGATACTAACAATCTAAATGTCCAATCGCAGTAATAGATGGAAGAGACTCGAAACTACAAAGCCTAAATTCTTATCCTGAGTAAGATTTAGTCGACAGACCAACTACCCAACCAATGTCGATTAACCATGATTGCGTGCCAAAAAGAACATAAAAACGAAATTAAAAAAATGTATCTACATGTCAGAATCAACCATCAGAACAAGATCAGGGAAGTCAATAGAGAATAGAAAGGCTGTTGATTATAAACCTGGAAGACAGCAGAGGAGGGCGAGACAGGGGAGAAAGAGGACTGGACAGCGCCGGAAGAGTCAGCAGCGAGAGAAGCCTGGACGAGCTTCCTCTGCAAGTCGTAGGTTTCCGAGGCGGAGGCCTCCAAATCTCCAGAGAGCTGCTTCGCGCTCCATTCTCCGCCGTTTTTCTTGCACACGAATGTGAAAACTCCCATTATTGGGATTCTTTCGGAAAAAACACCCTAGGTTTGGCTTTCTAACTTGAGTGGGGGAGTGGCTGATGGCAGAGACGGCTATCGGAGGACTTGGTTTATAATTTATATATGCATTCCAACAGGATGCGAAACCCTAATCCGCGTGAGAAAGATCAAGAGTACCTCAGGAAAGTACGAAATTGTCCTTCATAACTCTAGATAAAAGAGCAACGGGCAGACCGGGTTGGCCCGACCAGCCCGACCCATAATGAGTTACAGATTAAACGGAGTAATTTTTGTAGGATTGTTTATTTTTAACAATTAGATGGAAATTTTTAAAATATTTTTAAATTTAAAATTTAATTAATAATTTAATAGCTGACTTTTCGGGATAGTATATTTTGGTATGCATACCATTTTAAGAAGTGATATCGATCCCAGATATTGCTGAGTTGAAGTATTATCGCATGATTTTAAATTGTTGTTAGAATAATATATTAAGTTTTTGCTATTCATTATCCACATATGATTGCTTGATAAATTACATACAAAGCAAAAATTTAATATAATTATTCACACATTATTGGTGCATTCCAACTGACTTAGAGAATAGTATATTTTGGTATGCTACCACTACTTTATATGATCATGGTTTACAACAATTTTACTTTACTCGGCATATTCCCCAGTCTCCGATATGTCTGGACTTCCCTCATTGGATGTGGTTATTCGAAAGTTTCAGACTAGTGGACGACACATTCTAGGTGCTCTGATCTATGGAATCACTGCACTCGGTATGTAGTCTGTTCGACTATCTCGATACACATCAATAAGATGGCGCTTCAAAGGCATATATCAATGGTATTGGTTTGCAACGTCAGATACACCTTCATAGCCTATTTATATTTTGTCACACGTTATACCTTCTTTTGATGTTATTGCACTTGTCTGACTGTTTCCACTGCTACTTATGTACGATAGAGCACGTTAATGCTTCCCGATCACCATCTTGAGGGACAGGCGTATAGTTGCCGGTAAGGCAAACTACTAGCAACAAGTTTGTGTTAATGATTTTCAGTAACACCAATCTACTGGTGTTCTGTGTTATATTGAGTATAAGATGATTATGGTGGGCTTATGGCCTAATGATATTAGACTTGATATGAGTGGAGGTAGAGGGTTGGATGATGAAGATAGCAACGATGATGATGAAAAAAATGATTCCGGTGGGAGATGCAGTGGGAGGGTCCAAACATGATAATGAAAATGGCGGTGGTGGGATGCATTAGCAGATTCATGTGAGTGACGATGACGGTGGCAAAGATGCATTCACAGGGTTCGAACATGAGAGTTGCGATGCCAATGATGGTACACGAGTAGATAGAGCTAATACCGATTTCTACATCCCCAAAGTGATGATTTTACTGAAGAGGTATGAAGCCTATTTGGATAGATTGACTTTTAACTCTAAAAGTTATTTTAAGTAACGTTTGAATAATTGTTCGAAGATTCTTTTGGCCTCTTAAAAGCACTTTTAAAGAAAGTCAAATACTTATTTCATAAAAATAATTTGGCCTAATATACTGTCTGTCTCTCGAAGTTGACACGAATTGTCATCTTGCCCCTTAACAATATCATTTTATCTCTTTGTACTGTCAAAAGTAAATCACTGTGTCCCTTTATGCTAAGTTGGCGCTTAGTTACAATGGATTATATTGGTGCATGTTAGCATCGCTCCATACTCAATCCAAATTTTGAACGGGTCTTAACTATTTACCCTAAATTCAAACTCGATCAGATCAATCTATACTTCATCCATTCGACCCGATCATAAAATTTATTTTATTTTATTTTTTTAAAATATACCATATATTAAGGGGATTGTTAAATGCCGCAGCTAATCTATAATACCGCATTAATTATTTCAATTTTATCCTTTTATTTAATTTTTTTCCTCCATAATCTCATCTCCAGTTTTCTTCGAATATTTCAGAATAAAAAATATAATAATACGAGGGTTCAGGCGTGAAAACGGATTAATCAAATTCCTAGTGCATCTAGGTCGGGATTTGTTGTTGGTTCATTAATGAACCTAAAACAGATCCGAACCCCAAAACATAAGTTGTGCAGCCTCATGTTCTCAATTTTGGTACTACTGCACCTTTGTTGTATAACAAGCAACACAAGGTCTGCTGTAGGGAGGTAGGACACCTTTACAGGATTATTTCGATTACTACTTTGAATCTCTACAGGAAAAGTGGACAATCAAGGCAAGAGTGACAACCAAAGGTGAACTGAGGCATTACCATAACAATCATGGTGATGGAGATGAAGAAATTTTTAGTTTTGATATTTTTTATTGCGAAGGTGGAGAAATTATGGCAACTAGCTTTAATACAGTGGCTCATCAATTCTATAATCTAATTGAAACTGAAAAAGTTTATTTGAGTTTCAGATGAAGTTTGAAACCTGCTCAGAGGGTCTTCAACCACCTTAATAGTGATTATGGGATATCGCCACAGTGATACAGCTAATTGGTGGTGATGACAAGTCAAATCCGAGACAACCGTTTTATTTCCACACAATAAGTGAGTTGAGGGCATAGAGAACAATCTTATTGCGAATTCGATTGATGTTGTTACGTATATTAAGTCCATCTACTTCGATCACGAGGAAAAAAGATAGTATTGAAACTCAGAAAATAACCTTTCATTTGAGAGATATGTCTGGAAATTGGTTTTTATTATTTTTTTAATTATGTGATGGGTATAATTGGAAAATAAATGCGGTATTAATCAATTTGCTTGCAGTATTTATTAATTTTGTAGATTAAATACATAAAAGTACCATATTTATATCAAGTATTTAGGAATGCCATCATTACAAAACATTTAAAAATATATACATCTGCAACATATATAACTATATAAATTGACCCGTGCCCAAAATTGATGCTTGCTAAAATCATTTCAACTTTCTAAGCTCCTCAAAATTATTCCAACTTTAAATGCTACCAAAATCATTTCAACGTATGCTAGTACAATAACAATTATATATACATTATTAGATTAATGGATATGGACTGGGCTGGATTTAAATTGTTCGACTCGATCCGGACCAGTTGACCCGAATCGAGTCATGCCTTTCGCCCAAACCGGATTCAAATGTATTTTTGACTACCCGACACACAATTCACATGACTAAAACGAGTTTGAATTGGACCTGTTATTTTTCTAGCCCTACTCATGAAAGAGTAAAGTAATAACACTCTAATTTGAAGAGATAAAATAATAATATGTGTCAACTGTGAGGGATAAAATGGATATTGTACCAAATGATTGGACCAAAATAAATATGAGTAAGATGGGCCCATGAGTCCAAGTCATCATTAATTAAGCCCAATGAGTCAAGTTAGTAGGTCATGATGTGGAGTTGTGGTCAAAAATTCAATTTAAGGTCAAAAGAAAAGGACGAGGCGCTCAGGTCAAACAAAGACCAAACACAACAGATGCCAAGCATAGCAGAGATCAGACATGTGAACACACAAAATCGAGAACACATGAAGATGTAACAAAGCAGAGAAACCAGAAAAAGGCAGGCAGAAAGCAAGTGTTCAGGCGACCCAAAATGGCAAGTCAAACGAGACCGAAAACGAACCATCATAAACGACTAGAAAGTAGAGGTGGTGGAATTCTGTATATATATGTAGAAGGAAGAAAGAAAATCAATTCAGCTTGAATTTGATAATAGAAATTGAAACTGTTGAGAGTCAATCTTGGCTCAAACACCAAATAATTTCTATTTCAATTTTTCTTTTGGGAAGTAAAAAATAGATGTATAAAAAAAACCATTATTTAGAGGGGAGCCTTGTACTTTAGGCTATCTGCAGCGGAGTTTCTTACCAAGTCTCTTATCTAACAATAACAAATATTTTATTAGTTTAGTGAAGAGATAGTGTAGTCTCTCGTTTGAGAGACCAATCTCTCTCAAATTTTACAAATAAGCAGTTGGCACTTGGAGATGAAAGAGAATATGTGAAAGAGGTATATTACTTCACATCTATTTTATATTATTTATTATATTATTTTTATGTTTTATTTTTAAAAACCAATTGACTCCACGTAGAGACTCACCGAGAGACTTTACTATGGAGATGATCTTAAATAAAATAAAAGATCTTATGAAATTGTGTTCTATGCAAGTAACTTTTTTCCAAACTGTGCTAATTATGCAAATTCTCCCATGATCAGGGCTATAAACCTAATTTCATCTAAACATTGGGAGCATAATAAATTATTGGTGAGAACCCTAAAATCAAAAAAGGCATGCATATGAATTGAATATCCGTTTCAACAAACAACATAAACCGCGCAAAACCTCTGCAAAACCCTTCCTCTATCGCAAGGCCGCACAGAGAGAGTGAGGAGATTCTGTGCTCACCAATGGCGAGAAAAAAAGCGTCCAAGGAAGATTACGAGCCTCTCCGAGAGCTTATTCGACACCATATCGAATCGTTCGATTACATGGTCGACGAAGGTCTTAATGAGATGTTCGACTGCGTCAGGCCCGTCTTTATTCACGATCCTTTCACCAACAAGAGTCTTAAGAATATCCTTTACTGCTGTTTATTTATTTTGTTATTGTTTTCCTTTATTGCAAAAAGCTTGGAATGGATTCCTTGACTGATGATGTTAACTCTCTGTTGGTAATCCTGAGTTATTTCCGCCGCAGAAGGAATATGCTTCCAAGGCTATGCACGACGCCTTGCTTCCCTTTGAAGTAAGATATGCTATTTGATTTCGGTCCTTTGGTTCTTCTGTCTTTTTTGCTTGTTGTAGTTAATGTGTTCTGTGAAACCAGTGTCGGCAGGCTAAAATTTCGTATACAGGCAAGTTGATGGCAGATGTCGAGTTTCAATATTCAGATGCTAATTCTCCAGTTGTGAGAGAGAGGTTTAACTTTGGTCAATTTCCTATAATGTTGAAGGTACGTGTTATGTCTCTCCTCCCGTTTTAATGTTCTTTATGTTGTGTTTTTCCTGTATCTGTATATGTTTTTAGTATAGAAAGTTAAAGGAAATAGTAAATTGCATTAGCGTGTTTATAAACTTATAAATATGAGAAGTTAATATCTTTTGGCAGATGATTGAATGCAGTACTTATGCACCTAGAGCTTGTTGGATTAATTTGTCTATAAAATTATCTGAAACCCAACTCCATGATTTTCTGCTCGTATATTTTTGTAGCTTTGGTCTTTATATATATATATATAGAGGGTTTGTATCAAGTGAGAAAAGCATCCTTCAAAGAAAGTTTGATGTATTTCTCTTCATCCTCATTAACTTACCGTTTTTCCTTTTGAATGGGTTGATGAGGAGGGAGAAAAATACACCAATCTCAACTGTTGGATGAAGATGAGACGGTCCAGATTAATTTCTCATAGTTTTCTCACTTGATGCAAACCCTATATATATATATATATATATATAAAACAAAAACATTTTGCATGTCAGGAGTTAAAAGAAAATAAATATGGATTTTATCAGGGAAAGAGAGTTGGGTAACAGATAAGTTATTGACTTGGAATTACAGAGGAATTTATCTATTTGTTTGTTTTTTTTTTGTTTTTTTTGTTTTTTTTTTTTCCATTTTTCAGTATAAGATTTTCATAATTAAGCTATTTGAAGATGTCTGTATGTTGTAATGGACTGTTAGTAGGTGTTGGATCCTCAATATTAAATTGGCTCTGTTTGAACATTGTGATTACTCTTACGGATGCCTTGTAATTAACAAGTTGAATGTTTCTTATGTACAGTCAAAAAGATGTCACTTACGAGATGCTGATCCACAGAAATTAAAATCTCTCAAAGAGGAGGGAGCTGAAATGGGTGGGTAAGTTGCATCTTGTTACTTTTCCATGCTTGTGTTCCCTCTTTGATTAATGATTCCATATAATACTATTGAACTCAGGGAACATGTTTCTATGGCATTTCATTCAGTCATCTCTCTTTGGCTTGTAGCTTCCACAACATTAATTTCACTCAAATGTCAAAATATTCTGGTCAGAGTTAAGGATCCAGTAAAATATTTTCACATGATCGCATACTTCAGTTTCAAAAGATGTAGCATCAAATAGAAATATGTTTGCATGATCATATAGGTCATTTAGTAATCTGAATTTGATTTTGTTGGTAAAGCTGAAGTTGAATTTTCTGAGTATATTTGAATTGATTGAGATTGCAGATTAGCTAACCCTGTTTCACCTTACAGCTGAAGGCAGTACTGTTTGAGGAAACTACCTAGGTGGTTAGATATCTTTTTGTCCAATAAAGCTTTACTAAATTACCGCTAATGCTTTTACCATTGCATTAGCCTTATTGTTGTGCTTAAATATTTTTGACTAGAGAGATCAGTTTGGATGTGTTTTGGAATAAAATTTGGTAGTCATGTTATATTCTTAATCACAGCCCCGGAGATTGACATTTTATGGGTTATTTTATATATGTTTTAAGTTTTATATAATATAGCCTAATTGTTGTGCTTAAATATTTTTGACTAGAGAGATCAGCTTGGATGTGTTTTGGAATAAAATTTGGTAGTCATATTATATTCTTAATCACAGCCCGGGAGATTGACATTTTATGTGTTATGTTATATATGTTTTAAGTTTTATATGGCTTAATTTAATACATTCATTAATTTTGGAATGTTATAGCTACTTCGTCCTAAATGGGCTTGAGAGAGTTTTTCGAGCTGTGATACTGCCAAAGAAAAACTATGTAAGTGTCTTTCTGTCTATGGTTGTATATGGTGGTGAGCGTGCTAAGCCATGATGACACTTTTTGTTACAACTTACTCTGACCATTTGTGCAGTGAAACAGTTGACCAAACCAAATGGTGTCATTCTTTGCTAATAATAGATTGTGCATGTCTGATTGTTGTTTTTCTTTCAGCCTATGAGTATGGTAAGGAATTCTTTTCGTGATCGGCGTGACGGATATACTGATAAAGCTGTTATCATAAGGTTTGTTCCTCAACTCTTCCAACAGGTTCATAAACACTTATGTGACTTTATGAGGAAGTAACATAATTTGTCTTGAAAAGTTAATTAGAGGCAACAACTCAAATGGCTTGGAAAATCTTTTGTAACCACTGGGTTGTTATTACATGTATTAATAGATAAACATGTTCAAAAAGTTTTATCTAGAAATGTTAGAATTGGAAGAAAAAATTTAGCATGTTTAGTCACCACAGCAGCTCAATGAGGGAAAAAGTAGGACCAGTTTATGCATAAGTGGGGGACATTTGAGCAACTCTAGGAATTTCAGAGAGGCCTAAACAAGAATCTTATTTGATGTATTTGAACAGAGAACACTAAGCTACTGTACTGGTGCTTGACCTGGACAAATAGGTTGTTTTTATATGGCACTTATCCTTCTTATGCTTTTCTTTTAAAAATTTGCACATTTATGCTGATTAAGATATGTTTTCTACATTCTGCATTTGGTTTAATTCAAAATTTACTTTCTTGGCTGTATGAATATCATGCTATGGTGCCTACTGCATCTTTTCTTTCCAAGGTGTTGCACTTGTCATGTTACACCACATTTTACTAAGAATAAGATCAATTGCTTGTCGGTTTTTTTTTTTTTTTTTTTTTTTTTTTTTTTTTTTTTTTTTTTTTTTTTTTTTTTTTTTTTTTTTTCCCTGTTGGAATTTGCACTTTCACTTTATAGTTTCATCTTGGTTGTATGAACTATTTTTTCATCATGTTTCTATGTGTTTCTTGAGATTATCAATATTTGATTGTGTTTGTGTTTTTCTCAATATTCATTTAGGTGTGTGAGAAAAGATCAATCTTCCGTATCAGTGAAATTGTATTACCTTCGTAATGGAAGTGCTAGACTTGGATTTTGGTAAGCATTTCAAGATTTGGTTGTATAGAAATGATAACTCCTTGCATGTTGTTCTGTTTAAACTAATATTTAAATATCATTTGTAGGATACAGGGAAAGGAATACTTGCTTCCGGTGGGCATTGTACTGAAGGTGTTTTTCAGCCTACTAAGAATCTTGCAAATACACTTCTTTGCTTTAACTTCACTTGAAATTTTTTCTTGAGGTGTTTGGAACATCTTGTACTATATATGTGTTTTTCGATGAACTTGCAACATATGGATGATCAAATTCAAAACCATTCTTCCAGTTATTTTAAGATTAGCAAAAGCGCTCACATATGGTTTTAGAAGCATTTATGTTACTATTTAACTTAGTCCATGGCCTTATCTTTCTTTTAGAAACTATATCTTCCATAGGCCTTTTATGACCAAGTTTTTTGTCTTGTCAATTTAACTACTGTCGAGCTGTTTTATCTTACACTTTCTAGATGCGCCTTTTTCTCTTTGGGTTGTTTAGTGCATTTTTCTTCTATTCTCTTTAAAGCTGAACCTGTTATAGCGAACCCTTTTACTTATGGAAGGTTTGTTCAGATTGTCTAAATCTATATTAATGCTCCAATTGGTGAACCGCACCTTGCCTTTGGAAGTTTGTTGTTGTTTAAAATGTTTAAGGGCTGAATAAGATTCTTCTTCGTTGCAAGTCACTTGCTTTTCTTTTGTTACTTATTTAGCGCATCAATTGCTGTTCCAGATACCATTTTGCTTAAACTTGTAAATGTTGGCTTTTATTGCCTGGTTTCTGACCACCTTGAGCCTTTTATACTCCCATGTAGACTTTAAGTTGTTAGAGGAGCTGTAGCTCTGTAATTGCAATAAGACAATATACCTACTGTTATTTAGTTTTAGTGAGCATTATGTTAACTCATCGGATTCGTTTAGCCTAGTGGAGTTCTATAAGTCTTCCTACAGGGTATGAGCAATGTCATATGATTTTCTTGCATGCATGAAAAAGTTGAATTAGTCCTACTATGTTGCTTTGTGACTAACAGACACCCTATTGCTGATGGAATGGGAGAATCATAGCCTATGTTGCACTTAAGTACTTGTTGTTGGTTTTTATTTTTTTATTTTTATTTTTATTTTTGTTTACTTTTCTCATTTCTTGGCACTAGTTCATGGTACATCACATATACACACACATACGTATTGGTTGCTTTATGGACCTATTTGTTTTCAGGCTCATTTCCTTGTTTCAATGCCTTATATCTGTTTTATCAGGCCCTAATTGACACTAATGATCATGAAGTTTACGACAATTTGACAAGCTGCTATGGGGATAACCATGTGAAAGAAAAAGGAGCTGTTGGCTCACAGCTTGTGGGTGAAAGGGCTAAAATTATTCTTGACGAAGTCCGAGACTTGTTCCTTTTCACCCGTCTTCAATGTTTACAGCATATTGGTATTTACTATCACTTGTTTAGCTGTTTATTTATAGTAATTACCAGTATATCTCAACAAATTTATTATGTCCAGGGGAACACTTCCAACCTATTATGGATGGATTCAGAAAAGAAAGTCACCGAGCTGTAAGTGTTCTCAACTATTTGATGAATTGTTTGGTTGAGTGAACAGATTTACATGGGAAGAATGCTGTGAATAATGTGCTTTTTGATTAACAAGTATTTGTTAATATTTGCTCCCTCTTCTTATTCTTTTATTTAATAATAATAATAATAATAATAATAATAATAATATTATTATTATTATTATTATTGTTGTTGTTGTTGTTGTTGTTTTTATTATTTTTATTTTTAACTTTATGTGAAACTCCTTTGTAGGTGGCTGATGCTGTGATACGGAATTATATATTTGTTCATCTTGACGATAATCATGACAAATTCAATCTGCTCATGTTAGTTGTTACTCATCTTATTAGCAGTCTCAAGTAGACTGTTAACTTCCTATGGCCATGTTTTATGTAAAACTAATGCCATCTATGTACTTATACTTGCCTTTTGACTTTCTTTTTCTCTTTAGTTTTATGGTGCAGAAACTTTTCTCTCTTATTGATCAGACTTCTACGCCTGACAACCCAGACTCCTTGCAGAATCAGGAAGTCTTACTTCCTGGCCATTTGATTACTATTTATCTTAAGGTAGATGTGGGCAATCTGGAAATTTCTTGTATTTGAGAAATAATTATCATAGAATAGAGTTAACAAAAGTTTTAAACTACTTGCCATTGATAGAATGGGGAGGAACTTCGTTTTGCTTCTCTGAAGTAAAGAAACTGATCTTTATCAGTTGATCTTAATCCACATCAGTTTGGTTCTTGGAGGTCAACCCCGTACTAATAATTTATTATACACTTTTTGTAATGTCACATTTTTTCATAATCCTTTCTCCGTTGCGTGTATGTTGATCTTGAATTTATGTTGCTGTGGCAGATTTCGCAGATAGGTTTTAACTTGTTTGCTAAATTATTTGGTATAAAAATATTTGCTGTAAAACAAATCCATTTGATTTATTTTTATAACATTTTGTAAAGCATTTCTTTGAACTAAATGTAAATGTATTTATGCTGCATTATGTCTTAAATCAATTTGCATTCTGTTTCTTCTGTTTGTAGGAAAAACTTGAAGATTGGTTACAGAAGCAAAAAAAGCAACTTCAAGATGAGATTGATAACGAGAGCAAAACCTTTGATTTCTTCAGCTGTACGTGTCTTATCATGTTCCTTTTCTATTCCATGGTTCTTTATTGCCTTTTTGGGTTTTATTATGGACTTCTTTTGTTATCATACATGGTTATTGAACTTCATCATCCTCATCCTACTTATTTCACCATCCAGCATATTCATTTTTGTTGGACAAACTATGTTTCATGATTAGCTTATATTATTTTCTATGTAGTGGCATCACATATTTCATATATTAACATAACATAGGGATAAGAAGGCATAATAAAAGGGGGGAAATAGGGAGTTAAATATTATTTAATTAAAGAGGATTCCTCATCTTAAATTATTTTAATGACTCTGAATTAAAGTAATTGAATTTGACTTATAGTTTTAGGCTAGTAAAATAGGATGTCTTAAAGTGGAAACTGGGTGAGTGCCTGATCAAGAAGATGTAATTAAGTCACTTATTACATACTATCAGGATTCAGGACATGTAGCTTTGCAGCATTTTGATTGCAAATTAACATTGACAACTTAGTGAAAGATGTTAGCCAATCTTTCCTTTCTCGCAATCAATTTTGTATTGCATATTGTGACTGATATATTGTTATAGAAGGAATTTGCTACTTTGTAAACATTTTAATAAATATTTCTTTCATGTGTGCAATTTTAATGTTGTCTGTGGTTGCAGTACCTCATATTAAAAAGTTCATGGATAAAATTCCTTCAAGGCTAATCAGTTCATCCATTGAGACCTTGTTGAAAACCGGAAGACTGGCTACACAAACAGGTCTTGATTTGCAGCAGGTATAGTGTCCTGTATATTATTTGTGGATTGTTTAATTTAATACTTTGTGCTTTATATTGTTTACAGCTTCATGCTGCTACGAATTAACGTCAATATTTTTCCTGGTTTCTTATTGTTCTTCCATATCTATTACCAAGTCTTTATAAGTTCCTCAGTAGAAAGTCTGAATCATTGCACCTGTGATAAAATTTGAACATTGTTACAAACTCTTCCCTTTTTATTTTACCGAACACATGCTTAGCTATCTTAATAGCGAACTTCTGCACATATATATTTCATCTCCATCAACTTGAAACTAATATACATATATATATACATATATATATATATGTATATATATATATATATACATATATATATAAATGTATGCAGTACTTATCTAGTTTGTATCCATCTCTGATCTATCTGATTCTGATATTCTTGCAATTAAGTTCATCCAGTTACGAGTAGAGTTAATCTTTCACATAACAACATATCTGACTTGTAGGAGGAAAATGCCTTCAGTTTTCTATCATATAGCGCTTTTTAATTTATTTTTTATTTTTTATTTTTATTTTTTATTTTTATTTTTTTAATTTATAATTTTTATTATTATTTATTCATTATTTTATTTTTTAATGTTTTTTAAATTTTTATTTATTTATTTGGTGTGAAAGATAATTGCAAAATTTTATCTGATTTTGTTTGGTACTAGACTTGCGTTTTTTATTCACTTGTGGATTCGTTTTCTTTTGTTTTCTAAGAGGGCTGGCTATACAGTTCAAGCAGAGAGGCTAAATTATTTACGGTTTCTTTCGTTCTTCCGTGCTGTTCATCGAGGAGCTTCATTTGCTGGGCTTCGTACAACAAGTGTTCGGAAGTTGCTTCCAGAGTTAGTGTCTGCATGCCTTTTTTGTTTTATTCAATGGTAATATTGATGTCTAATGCATTTTTTAACAGATCATGGGGTTTCCTTTGTCCTGTGCACACACCAGATGGGGAGCCTTGCGGATTGTTGAACCATATGACTTCTAATTGTCGTAAGTTTATATATTTATTTATCGAGGAAAATACATCTATCAGATACAATGGAACTAATTTGGAAACAATTTTACTGATTTATGTTTTGGTTATCATTGAAAATCAATGTAGAACTAATCTATTATAAATTGTTAAGAAATAATACCATGAATTGAAGCCTATTCAGATACAAAGTTTAAAACTAATTTGCTTGTGAAACACAGTTGTGATTTTACCTTGCAAATGGCATAATTTACTTATTGAGACTACTGATGCTAAATTTGGACTTAGCTTCACTTTGTCAATTCGTGGCTTTACAATCCTCCCTTACATTATACCAGCTTAAGTGTAAATCAACATTCAGCTTTATTGTAAGGTGCAGTAGCAAGTTGTTATCATCAATCGAACTTAATAATTGATTATATTTTAACTTTAAAATTGAGGCTCAGATCTAAGTTGATATTAGCTTTGGTGTATATTTGAGTACATAGCTGGGCACTGTCTTCAGTGATAGTGGTCCTTTGCAGAGCCTGTAAGCACTCAGTTTAATTGAAACATGACTATTGGGGCAGACTTTCAATGCTAATACTTCTCTGTTGTGCGCTCTTCGCATATTTATGCTAGGTTATATGATACCTATTCATGTGTTTCAGGAGTTACATCATACTATGATTCACAGGGAAAAATTAGAGACTTCTCGAAAATAAGAATGTCTATTCTTAGTGTTTTGATTGGAGTTGGAATGATGCCTTCATCTCCAAAGCTTGTTAAATCTGGCCCGCCTGCAGTTTTATCTGTCCTTCTAGATGGCCGTGTTGTTGGTGTTATACCTGCAAGTGGAGTGGAGAAAGTTGTTGCTCATTTACGCAGACTAAAAGTTTCAGCTGCATCTTTGGTATCTTAGAACTAAATTATTTGGGTTTTAGTGCAATGTAACCAAATTTATTCTTTCATTTATTCATTATTATCAATGGTGATGAAATGCAGATACCTGATGATCTGGAAGTGGGTTACGTTCCTTTGAGCATGGGGGGTACATATCCTGGTTTGTTCTTGTTTACCTCTCCTCCTAGATTTGTTCGGCCAGTTAGGAATATTTCTCTCCCACCTGAGGAAAGTCAAAATATTGAACTCATTGGGCCATTTGAGCAGGTGAATGTTGTGTGCACTTCTTATTAAACTAGCACCCGCAAGATAAATATTTTCCTTTTGATTTATTATTATTATTATTATTATTATTATTATTAAATTGTCTGTGAAGATTAGCTTCGGAATTTGTTAATTTTTTTATTTGTATTATTATAATAGGTATTTATGGAGATACGATGTCCTGATGGTGGAGATGGAGGAAGAAATAACAATTTTCCTGCAACACATGAAGAAATTCATCCCACTGGAATGCTTAGTGTGGTTGCTAACCTTACACCATATTCTGATCATAATCAGAGTCCCAGGAATATGTATCAGTGTCAGGTAATTTCGCAAGCCCAAGTGCTCTCTATATTGGTGACCTCCAACTCTTAACTTTAATATTTTTTTCTCTTTGTCTATTATAATTTAGATGGCAAAGCAAACTATGGGCTTTTCCTTGCAAGCACTTCGTTTCCGTGCTGATCAGAAACTCTACCATCTTCAGGTGTGTTTTGTTGTTTTGAGAGAGACGTAATTGATGACGTTGTTTCTGCTGTGTGTTTAGGATCCTATTAATATGGTATTTCACGCTTGAAGTGCTGTCTGTTTGAAACTATTTCTTTTATGGCTTGTCGCTGCGTGTTCTATTAGTCTTCAACTGAAAAGCTCGGTTCCTTGCCCATTCTTACAATTTTTTATCAGTCTTCAATTTAGCTTATATAACTGTAGGTGTAGTAAGAAGCAGAAAGCATTGGAAGGGAAATCTTTGTATCAAAGAGGCACTTCTGGTTGTGTATGTTGCTGATATATCTGATTTTTCTAGTGTAGTAAAGCTTTAACAATGTCTTGTCATATTTTTCATGTCTTCCTACATAGAATGGCTTGACATTTCTAGTTAAAGCATGTCTTCCTAGCTTTATGTAATTTCAATTACTGAGTCTAAAGTTTAAATTTCAAGAATTAAATATACCAATTCCTGGGAGCCATTGTCAACGGGTATAAGTAGAAAGTCAAATGTAACCTTGAAGGTAGTTGGTGACTATGCATGGCAACTTAACTGGATGGTATGATGAATATATTTGTCTATTTATTAAATAAAAAATCAATTAATGACAATGATTGCAAGAAGCATCTTGGATTCTTGTACGGCCATTAATCGATTGACATTCCTCTCTTATTACTCTAGAAGTTTGGGGAATGAAACTATGTCTCTGGTGTTTTTGTGTTTTTTTTTTTCAAGTTGCATGCTTGCTTGCATGTCTTTCTGCTACTTGTGTGGCATATTGTAGATGCAATCCACAATTTCAATCAATATGCTAGTGCTCCTCTATTGTAGTTTGTGTGAAGTTGACCCACAATCTATATTTTTATAAGAAATATGCTTTGACATTTGCAGACTCCTCAAACTCCAATTGTTCGTACGAACACATATACAAAGTATAACATAGATGAATATCCTACCGGAACAAATGCTATCGTTGCAGTTCTAGCATACACAGGGTAATAATGTCATGTAATATTATTTTTTTTTTCCTTCTCTCTGTCGAGCCTTAAACCCAATTATTTAAAATGATCTAGATATGATATGGAGGATGCCATGATTTTAAATAAATCATCTGTGGATCGGGGCATGTGCCACGGACAAATATACCAGGTATGTCATATTAGTAGTGTGTTGCTTCTAAGAATTAAGTTAATTTTCATCAAATGTACATGCTTCCAATTATGATTTAGATGTATATAGATTTTCTAGAGAAATGTGTAACCTGTGCATGTAGTCATAGGTTTATTCAAAATGTTATTTATACAGCTATATATATAGGTATTGGAGGATCACTTCCATTTTTCTATTTATTATTATTATTATTATATTTTAATTTTTTTAATTTTTTATTTAAAATTTCCCCCATTTCAGCTGCAGTGATTTAGTTATTGAACATCTGAATTTCTCCTTTTTCTTTAATATGTATTGGGTATAAGTTACTCGCAGATAGTTATTTTATTTTGTGAAGTTGTAAATGAGACTGCCTCACCACATGAAGGGGGTTGGGAAAATTGGTCTACAACTGCTTTTAAGCTTGGATGGCTGCTTTCAAATAAACACACTTTATTTATTCAACCTTGTTAGTTACTTGCAAATTAGGTTCTAATATACATGAATCTCTGTGCCTCTTCATTTGTTGAGCTTGAACATCTGAACAGTTCTTTGAATGTCATTTTGTCAGACGGAAACCATTGATTTATCTACTGAAAGCAGCAAGTCGGATCGAGGCCAAAGAATGTTTAGAAGAAATGAAAATGCAAAATCTATCCATTCTCTGATTGATGTTGACGGGCTTCCGTATGTTGGTCAGGTCAGTTTTGTACCTGTCTACTCTTATTCTTCATTTGATGTGGTTGGTTGTGTGTTCTTACTGATGAGTGTGTACTATCAATTGTATGCAGAAAATACATCCGGGTGAGCCCATTTGTAGCATTTATGATAAGACAACTAGTTCTTGGAAGACTAATAACCGAAAAGGTTCAGAACCTGTTATTGTGGACTATGTTGCTGTTGATATGAAAAACAGCAAAAATCTTCCTCAGAAGGTGAGTGCTGTTCAGGATTGTGAGTTTTGAGTCTGGTAGTGTATGATTGCTGATGCAAAATATTGAGATTCTGGTTGTTTTCTTCTTAGTTCTATCAAAAAAACATGTGTCACCTTGACTGTCCCTTTTATTTGTTTTCCCACTCATATGTGCAATATTTTGGCAAAAGTTTGCACAAGAAAGCTTCTCATCCATTATAAGTGGATTAAATTATCCATCTGATTCCAACTGTTTGAGCATGGTAATTGTTTGCATATGTTTGGTCTTGACTGTAATTTTAGGGTCTTCACTTTCTTTGCATGGAATTACTTTTTTTTATCATTCACTGCCGTCCATTATCATTAGCCTACAATATTTTCTTTCTTACAAACAGTTGGAATTTGCTAACTAAAACAATCAAGACTCTCATATTCACTAGGGAACAATGATACCAAGATGCTTATTTTTGAAGTTTCATCTACTATGTAGGGAGAATATAATTCAATTATAGCTATACTTTTTAGGCTGGTTGAAAGTATTTAATTGTTGTATGTAATGAATTTGAACCTAGTATACTGTTGGTGAACATGACCAACCGGATTATTTTGTCAATCATAAATTTCCTTTTGCCATATGCTAATATTTCTTTCTCTCACTCTCTTGCAGGCAAATATACGCTTTCGACATTCTAGAAACCCTATTATTGGTGATAAATTCAGTAGTAGGCATGGCCAGAAAGGTGTTTGCTCCCAGTTGTGGCCAGATATTGATATGCCATTTTCAAGTGTCACAGGAATGCGCCCTGATCTGATTATCAACCCACATGCATTTCCTTCAAGAATGACAATTGCAATGCTTTTGGAGTCGATCGCTGCTAAGGTATAACTGTCTAGAAACTTGAATCATGATTTTGTACCATGTGGGATCTTTGAAGTGTATTATTTTTATGATGTGAGCTTATGTACGGTAACTCTAATCTTTTTACTTTGTAGTCAATTTCATTTATAGCTCTGTCTAATTTCCTTATTATCATTTCAGTCACTCTTCTTGGTTTAATTGTATTAGAATATGGGGTTCTAACAGGCATTTTGTGTGAGAAAGCATTAGGTTGCTCAAAAAACTTAAATTAAATTGCAAGGGAAAATATTACAGTTTTCAGTCAGGTGTAAAGAAGTTAATGAGGAAACAAGTATTTTATTGTCCCAATGATATGCTGTGATTAGAGGATTTTTTAAATTGTTACAGGGAGGTAGCTTAAGAGGAAAGTTTATGGATGCAACACCATTTGCAAATTCAGTCAAAAAAGCAGATAGCGATGCAGGATCCCAATCTAAATCTCTAGTTGATGAATTTGGTGAAACGCTAAGGTCTTATGGCTTTAATTATCATGGGGTGGAACTGTTGTACAGCGGGGTTTATGGAACAGAACTAACATGTGAAATTTTTATTGGACCTGTTTATTATCAACGGCTGCGGCACATGGTTTCAGACAAGTTTCAGGTAACGAGCTGCCCCTCTTGCATTTAGCAAACATTTATAGGCTTTATTTTATTTGAATTGAAGTTTTTTCTATTATTTCAGTTTTTGAGTTTTATGTTACACTGCATAGCAGCTTTGTTTAACGTCGGCTGTGATTTCAGCCTGTTCATGGTCTTTTTTGCACATTCCTATATCAGCAAATGTTTCTACAGTATTAAAGTTAAAAAGAAGATATTTTCTTGTATGCACTCTCTGATGTTGGCATTTCAACTGCTATCTCCCTTTGGCTTGACGAGCTTCTTTGGTAGAGCAATATGGAGCCTATTTTCCTACAGCTTACCATTTTCTTTCACAATTTTGCATTTGAATTTATTTTATTTTTATCTGTATCAATCTTTCTAAATTGTATTTGTTGCGCAATGGGGCAGGTTTCTCTAAAACGAATGCACGGAGCTGCTATACATGTTATCTGCTGCTGCTTGTTCATAATTTTTGTTTATCTAGTTGTCTTTTAGACTGCATACGGATCAAATTGCATCTCATTCGGGGTCTTTGATTGTTGGCATTTTTTTGGGTTTGCTTGTGCTATGTTATTAATTTGCCATATCTATTCTCGTACCGTTGTCTTAGGGTAATCTTAACATGTGAAAAATATTTAATTTTTATTTATTCAATGTTACTGGAAAAGGGAAATGTTACTATATTTGGTTTAAGCAGAGTATTGACATGGTCTTAGTATACATTAATAAGTTAATGTTAGAAATTTGAAGTGATAGTGTGCTTTCTAAATTGAGTGTTATTGTTATATGTAGGTGCGGTCTACTGGTATAACTGACCAGATAACACGGCAGCCAATCAAAGGAAGAAAGCGTGGAGGTGGTATAAGATTTGGAGAAATGGAACGAGATTCCATGCTTGCTCACGGAGCAGCATATTTACTACATGATAGGCTCCACACATGTTCAGATTATCATGTTGCTGATGTATGTTCGCTTTGCGGAAGTGTTCTCACAACATCATTTGTCCAGCCCCAGAGGCGGCCTGTACGGGAGATTGGGGGGCTACCTCCAGCAAGAGCTCCGAAGAAGGTAACTTGTCATGCTTGCCAGACTAATAAAGGAATGGAGACAGTAGCAATGCCTTATGTTTTCAGATATTTAGCCGCCGAACTGGCAGCTATGAACATAAAAATGACACTTGAGCTTAGCAAGGGGGCGGCAATCTAATACTTTTCGTGCCAAAGAAGTAACTCAGTTGTTGTTGTTCCTCGACAAAGAAGCAAATGAGATGGATTTTTGGAGGTCTTCATGTGTATATTTATGATTTATTTATACATGGAATATGTAGTCTTCATTTAATTATTTTGTTCCCGATTTTGGAACTTGGTGGTTTAGTTGTTGTAACGAGTCGTGTAATTTGTCTACCAAATGGGAAATTTTGTCTGTTTGTGAGTGGATGAGATGGGCGGACTAAGGGCATGATAAATTTCATTTGAGATTAAAATTTATTTTTATTTGAAGCTGTGTGTGTGTTTTATTTATTGGAAAATAATTGAAATATTTTAAAATTTAATTATATTTAAAAGCCAAATCATTATATTTTAAAATTGAATTTTGTAAGTTAGAACGTCTAAAAAGAAATTATATCTTAACCTGATGATCCAGATGGAAATGATAAGCATGAAGATTACGCATATATTGAAGATGAAGAACCATACATACATCTATGATTAATGCCTACGACCAATAGACATACCTATAACAAAACTTAGCATGGATATTCATATACTTGTCATGGATTAATATTCATGCCTACAACCAGCATGCACATGGAACGAAAATTTGAAAATTAATTTAAAATTTTGATTTAATAAAAGTTTATAAAATATTTTATTTATTTTAACTTTTTATATCATAAGATTTTCATATCTGATTATTATTCACTTAAGTTTATACCAAAATTTAATAAATTAGAGCTTTCTATATTAGAAGCTCTCTATTTTTGTTTATTTCATTATCTTGACAAAAATCATGCCATTGCGTGAGTATACAGAACCTAAGAGAACACTTCTGTGATATGAACTCCTCGTGTGGAAGCCAACCCTAATCTCTATAGTTCAACAATCTCAATTTGAAAGGTATTTTCCTTGAAGTTTATAATATATTGAAAGTGAATATAATTAGCCAAGCTGTCATTTTTTTCTTTGGGATAAAGTACACATATGGATTCAGTAAACCAAATTTCCACTTTTACAGAAAAGGACAATAAAACATTGTATGAAGTTTGGGAACGTTACAAGGATCTCCCATAGAAATCATAGTCTTCTAAACTAGATGGCGTTGCACAACTTTTATAATGAATTACTTTTAAGTGATGAGGGCACTAATTGATGCTTCAGCTGGTGGAGAAATTCTGAACAAGACTAACCATACAGCTTGATTGATGAGATATGGTAACTAACTATCAATGGTTTAGTGAGTGAGGATCGACAACAACAGCAAAACATGCCTCAGGTAAGTAACGTTGATGTTCTCACTTTATTGTCTGCAAAAGTTGATGCAGCGACTTATAGGTGAGACTGCTTGAATGTTTATTCTACAAATGCTGCTAGTTCTAATCCTACTTGTGAAATTTGTGGTGCACTTGTCTGTTAATGGTAAAGTTGGTAATTCTTTTACCTAAGACCAGGTTAGTGATCAAGTTCATGCCCTCCCTCAACAGTTTCAATCTTAGACCTCAAGTTTCACTCGAAATCAGTTTACCTCTATAGTACAGCTCTTAGCTCTCATAACAAGATGCTTAAGAATCAGATTGCATCACATGCTAGTTCATCCACTGCACCATCAGGAAAATTGCCTAGGCAACCTGAGAGTAATCCTAGAATACATTGTAAGGCTGTGGTTTTAAGAGTTCTAATTCCAAGATTGGGGTGTCGAGACAGAGGAGATGTGTCAAAGCCCTGAAGAATTTCAAGACAAAATCAGCATTATCGTTTCAAAATAAGTCTCTGCCACATAGCGGAACGTGATCAAACAAACTATTAAAATCCAAACTATACAGACCATGTCATCAATCAGAACTCCAACAGCATAATCATTAGGAACATACGACTTTCACGATGAAGTCAATATCTAAAGAAGAAAATAAAGTACAGTTACTGAACAAAAGAGAATTGATCTTAGTGTCATAGTTATAAGCAGAGTTAATTTGAAAACCAGAATACAAAACCACTGTAACGTAATGTGGAGACTGATAGCTTTTCACGCAGTAGCTGACGTCAGATAAATGGAAGGTTTGTTTTGATAGAAAAAGCTCACCTATTATAAAGAAAACGCGGAATAAAGAATTATGAATGTGATTGCGATTTTTTTTTTTTTTTTTTTTTTTTTTTTTTTTAAATTTTTAAAATTATTATATCAAGATTATTATTGTTATTATTTTATTTATTTTTATTTTAAAAAACAGGGATAGGAAGCGGGGCGAAGAAACCATGAACAACACAATCACAAAATTTTGAAGGAAAACCCTTCAAATCCGACTGTCTGTTATTGCGGTGATGTCTTCTGGTCGTTAAGTAAAACCTCTCTCTCTCAAATCCATCAACTCCTCCATCTCAGAAGGAGATATGGAGTCACCGTCTTCCACATTTCTTTTAGAAGACTTCGGTCAAAAGGTGGACCTGACTCGCAGGATCCGCGAGGTCCTCTTGAACTATCCGGAAGGCACCACTGTCCTCAAAGAGCTCATCCAAAACGCCGATGATGCTGGCGCCACCCACGTCCGCTTCTGCCTTGACCGAAGGCGCCACTCCGACGACTCTCTCTTGTCTGATTCTTTGGCTCAGTGGCAAGGTCCTGCTCTTTTGGCCTTCAACAACGCTGTTTTTACGGAGGATGATTTCGTTAGTATTTCCAGAATCGGTGGCAGCACCAAGCATTCTCAGGCCTGGAAGACCGGTCGCTTCGGGTATGTCGTCTATATGTTTCTGATAATGCTCCTGTTTTTTCGTTTTCTTTTTAAATAGTTATGTGTATATGCATATCTACTAGTGCTAGTATTCTTGCTTTGTAGAGAATTTAGTGAATATGTGAGGGTTTGGCTAAGTCACTTGTTAAATTTTAGTAAGATATCAGAATCTGATTCTTGAATAGTTATTATTGAATTGGATTTGTTTCAATGGTTGTTGTTGAGCATCTTTAAACCAGTCTGAGGATAGTTGTTGGATATTTGGGTTCGGTAACTGTCCCAACTGTTCGGGTAGCTAAGCTTTTTGAGGTTGATATGTAACGGATCCGTGAAAGTGTGGTTGCTCAATTATTATTATTATTTTTTTCTTTGCTAGGGTGGGGTTCAATTCAGTGTATCATTTGACGGACTTGCCTTCATTTGTGAGTGGGAAATATGTGGTGCTTTTTGACCCTCAAGGAGTTTATTTGCCAAATGTTTCTTCGGCTAATCCTGGCAAACGAATTGAGTATGTTACTTCTTCGGCTATTTCACTGTATAGAGACCAATTCTATCCCTATTGTGCTTTTGGTTGTGACATGAAAACTCCTTTTGATGGGACATTGTTCCGTTTCCCTTTGAGGAATGTAGATCAGGCTGCTAGGAGTAAGCTCTCTAGGCAACACTACACAGAAGATCACATTTTTTCCATGTTTGAACAACTTTTTGAGGAAGGTGTTTTCTCGCTACTCTTTCTTAAAAGTATACTCTCAGTTGAATTGTACATTTGGGATGCTGGAGAATCTGAGCCAAGGAAACTTTATTCTTTCTCTGTTCACTCATCATCTGATGATCAAACTGTTCGGCATCGGCAGGCTCTTCTCAGATTGTCGAAGTCTCCATTGCCCACAACAACTGAACTGGATGCATATTCTGTGGACTTTTTGATTGAGTCAAGGACAGGAACTGATATTAAAAAGAGAATTGAATCTTTTTATGTTGTGCAAACAATGGCATCTGCATCTAGTAGAATTGCTTCTTTTGCTGGTACTGCATCCAAAGATTATGATATGCATCTGCTTCCTTGGGCTTCACTTGCTGCATGCATATCAAATGATTCAACAGATGTAAAGAACTTTTTCTTCCCTTATGTTTCCTATGAATTTGACTTCTCTCTTTCTCATGACATTCCATGTGGATATTAGAACAGTCTTTTTTCCCAACAATATGCTGGGATATTTCATGGGATATATTTTCATGTTTTAGATGACACCACTGAATAAATGACTGTTATTTAACAACTAATGTAATAGTGTATAATGTATAGGAAGGTGCATATAATTGGCGTAAGACAGAATTCTCTCCTATTTATTTACTATATCTTTTCAGATTTTAATCAAGGCAGTTTGCATGTTCTGGCAGTAATTGTTTTTTTTTTTTTTTTTTTTGTGTGTGTGTGTGGAACACTTTAAAATTATGATCTAATAACTGTGGCAAATGATGAACAAATGAATGAATTTTTAACTCTTAATCATGCAGGTATTAGGTGGGAGCAGTATATTGAGTTTTGGCCAGAAAGAATGTAATGGTGATTATAATCTTTCTGACTGAACTTTATACAGTGCAATAGCCCAAAAAGATAGTTATCTGTGATTTAGTCCTTCTGTAGTTCTTAAGTGACATGAATATTATTAGAGATGCATTTGGAACATTTCATTTTGGCTGCTGAAGCTAATAATTTGATTTTCTTATATTTTTTATGCTAGAGATTGTAATTGTGAATAATATTCTCTTGCAATATAGTGTTTTTGACTAAACTTTAACTCTATTTACCCTGGTATGCTAGTTATCTGTGATTTACCCCTTCTGTAGGTCTTAAATGACCTGAAAGAGTATTATAGATGCATTTAGAATGATTATCTAAGGCTCACTTCCCCTTTTCCTGTTTCACGCTTTTTGTTAATTTTTTCATCTGAAATATTGAAGAATCTTCTTTCAAGTTATACATTTTTCATTCTGTATTGGTTTTGAAATAAATCTTCTATTCTGATATGAATTCATTATTTAAGAGTGTAAATGCCTTTTAGATGTTTTCTGATTGGATGATGATTTTCATAGTGTTTCGGAATTTCCTGGTCATCCAACTTTTTATTTTTGATGATTCATTCCTTAAGGTGGATGACTGCATTAGCTGTTCTTTAGACTGTTTTGAGCTAAAATATCATACAATTACAGTTTCTTTCTTTGATTGAGTGGTTATCTTAGTAAAATATGTACACATACTAATATGGAAGTGGTGTCCTAGCATGTTAAATAATGCAGTCCTGACATTTTGCACGTGCAAAGTTTCAATTCGAGTTGTCAGATGTAAATTATCATTCTAGAGTAACTTTCTACTTGTAATCTGTCAATAAGGATTAGTTTAAATGTTCTATGTGGTCATTTGAAGACTGTATACAATTAGGTGTTTGTAAATTTGAGCAAAGAATCAGGATGCTTTCCTAAGTTTAATAGGTGTTATGTTTATTTTCTTGTGAATTTTTTCATCTTTAAACACTTGGAATGACGCCATACTTCATTTTGATATTGAACAGAATGGTGTTTTGAAGGTTGGTCGAGCATTCTGTTTTCTTCCATTGCCTGTAAAAACTGGATTGGCTGTGCAAGTTAATGGATATTTTGAGGTCGCTTCAAATCGCCGTGGTATTTGGTATGGAGGTGACATGGACAGGAGTGGGAAAATTCGTTCTATTTGGAACAGACTTCTTTTAGAAGATGTTTTGGCCCCTAGTTTCTTACAATTGTTGGTGGGTGTAAAAGGGTTGTTAGTTCAGTTGAGTTCTTACTATTCCTTATGGCCTAGTGGGACATTTGAAGAGCCATGGAATATTTTAGTAGAACAGCTATATTGTAAAATTAACAATGCTTCTGTTTTACATTCAAATCTTGGAGGAGGAACCTGGGTGTCACCTGTTGAAGCTTTTCTTCATGATGAGGAGTTCAATATGAAAAAGGAACTTGCTGAGGCTCTAGTGCAGCTAGGAATGCCTGTTGTGCACTTGCCCAATCATTTGTTCAATATGTTCCTTAAATATGCCCAGCAAAAAGTAGTCACTCCTGATACTGTACGCCATTTTCTACGGAAATGTAAGATTCTTTCAAGCCTGAGCAGGTCCTGTAAGCTTATATTGTTGGAATATTGTCTTGATGACCTGATTGATTCTGATGTGAGTACACATGCAAAAGACTTGCAGTTGGTTCCATTAGCAAATGGCAATTTTGGAGTATTTTCTGAAGCCTCTGAAGGGGTTTCTTATTTTGTTTGCAATGAGTTAGAATTCACACTTCTTCAGAAGGCTTCTGAAATAATAGTTGATAGGAATATTCCCTCTGACATATTGAACAGACTTAATGCAGTTGCACAGTCTGCAAAATTAAATTTGATAGTCTTCAATGTGCATCATTTCCTTCAGTTGTTTCCAAGATTTGTTCCTGGTGATTGGAGATCCAAAGACAAGGTTTTGTGGGATCCAAATTCCTGTCCAGCTCATCCCACTTCATCATGGTTTGTACTGCTTTGGCAATATCTGCGCAGTCATTGTGAAAAGTTATTGTTATTTGGCGATTGGCCCATATTGCCGTCAGTTACAGGGCATTTGTACAGACCTTCAAGACATTCAAGGCTGCTTAATTCAGAGAAACTTTCTGATGCGCTGCGAGAAATCCTTGTGAAAATTGGATGCAAAATATTGGATGGCAATTATGGCATCGAACATCCAGACTTGTCTCAGTACGTCTGTGATGGTGATTACGCAGGTGTCATTGAATCTATCTTTGATGTTGTCTCCTTAACTGGCCGAACTGCACAAACATATATTGAATTCTTGTGTCCTGAAGAGAGGGATGAACTTCGAAAATTCCTTCTTGATCCAAAATGGTATGTGGGTGACTTTTTTAATGCTTCATACATAAGAAGTTGCAAGATGTTATATATTTATAAAGTTTATGGGGGAGGAACCGATCAAGATTTCCAATTTTCTGATCTTGAAAATCCACAGAAGTACTTACCGCCATTGGATGTCCCTGATAGTATTCTGGGCTGTGAATTTATCGTCTGTTCCTCAAGTGCTGAAGAAAATATTTTGTTAAGATACTATGGAATCGAAAGAATGGGAAAAACACATTTCTACAGGCAGAAAGTGTTTGATCGTGTGGGGGCCTTGCAGCCTGAAATACGTGACACAGTCATGCTTTCTGTTTTACAAAATCTGCCTCAACTGTGCTCTGAGGACATGACTTTCAGGGAGTGTTTAAGGAATTTGGACTTTGTACCAACTCTTAGTGATAGTTTGAAGAGTCCTTCAGTGCTATATGATCCTCGCAATGAAGAATTATATGCTTTATTGGAAGAGTCTGATAGTTTTCCATGTGGCATTTTTCAAGAATCTGTTATTCTGGACATGCTAAGAAGTGTAGGCCTTAAAACTTCGGTATCCCCTGAAACAGTCTTACAAAGTGCTCGAGAGGTGGAACGATTAATGCATAAGGACCCAGAAAAGGCACATGCAAGAGGTAAAGTGCTCCTCTCCTTCTTAGAAGTAAATGCAATAAAATGGCTTCCCAACCAATTAGATAATGATCAGGGAAGTGTAAATCGAATGTTTTCACGAGCTGCCACTGCATTCAGGACTCGTCACATGAAATCCGACCTTGAGAAGTTTTGGAATGATCTTCGCATTATATGCTGGTGCCCAGTGATTGTATCTCCTCCATTCTCAAATTTACCGTGGCCTTCAGCGTCATCCAGGGTTGCTCCGCCTAAACTAGTAAGATTGCAGACAGACTTGTGGCTTGTTTCAGTGAGCATGCGCATACTGGATGGTGAATGTTCTTCCACAGCATTATCATATAACCTAGGTTGGTTATCTCCTGCTGGTGGCAGTGCTATTGCTGCCCAATTACTTGAGCTTGGAAAAAACAATGAGATAGTAAATGATCAGGTGCTTCGGCAAGAGCTAGCCTTGGCTATGCCAAAAATATACTCAATACTTACAAATTTGATTGGTTCGGATGAGATGGACATTGTAAAAGCCGTTCTTGAAGGATGTCGTTGGATTTGGGTGGGTGATGGATTTGCGACTGCAGAGGAAGTTGTTCTTGATGGACCTCTTCATTTGGCTCCTTATATACGTGTCATTCCTATTGATTTAGCAGTTTTTAAGGAATTATTTCTAGAGCTTGGCATCCAAGAATATTTGAAGCCCATTGATTATGCTAATATCTTACGTAGAATGGCCAATAGAAAAGGCTCTTCTCCACTTGATCAGCAAGAAATAAGGGCTGCCATATTGATAGTACAGCATCTAGCTGAAGTTCAGTTGCCAGAAGAAAATAAGATATATTTACCAGATGTGTCAGGCAGATTATTCCTTGCTAGTGATCTAGTATATAATGATGCTCCCTGGTTGCTTGGATCAGATGAATTTAACAACTCATTTAGCGATGCATCTCAAATGGTATTTAATGCAAAAAGAACAGTTCAGAAGTTTGTCCATGGGAATATATCAAATGAAGTTGCAGAGAAGCTTGGAGTTTGTTCACTTCGGAGGATCTTACTTGCAGAGAGTGCTGATTCTATGAATCTCAGTTTGTCTGGTGCTGCTGAGGCATTTGGACAACATGAAGCTTTGACAACAAGGCTTAAACATATACTTGAAATGTATGCTGATGGACCTGGTATTCTATTTGAGTTGATCCAAAACTCTGAGGATGCAGGAGCTTCAGAGGTTGTGTTTCTCTTAGATAAAACTCAATATGGTACATCCTCTGTTCTTTCTCCCGAAATGGCAGATTGGCAAGGCCCTGCATTGTACTGTTTCAATGATTCTGTTTTCAGTCCACAAGATCTTTTTGCTATATCACGTATTGGTCAAGAAAGTAAGCTGGAAAAGCCTTTTGCAATTGGAAGATTTGGCTTGGGTTTTAATTGTGTCTATCATTTTACAGACGTACCTACATTTGTCTCCGGGGAAAATATAGTTATGTTTGATCCTCATGCTTGTAATTTGCCAGGCATCTCTCCTTCCCATCCAGGATTGCGAATTAAATTTGTTGGGAGAAAAATTTTGGACCAATTTCCTGATCAATTTTCTCCTTACTTACATTTTGGCTGTGATTTGCTGCATCCATTTCCCGGTACCCTCTTTCGTTTCCCTCTTAGAAGTGCTAGTGTTGCTTCCCGAAGCATGATAAAAAAGGAAGGATACACTCCACAAGATGTCTTGTCTTTGTTTGCTACATTTTCAGATGTTGTTTCTGATGCTTTAGTTTTCCTCCGTAATGTGAAACGTGTTTCCATTTTTGTAAAGGAAGAAAATGATTGTGACATGAAACTATTGCATCGAGTTCAGCGAGATTGTGTCAGTAAGCTCGAGATGGAATCCAATTCAATTAATGAAATGTTCAGTCTCATCAATGGAAAGCAGCAAAAAGGAATGGATAAAAATCAGTTGCTGAAAAAATTGAGTAAATCCATTGGTAGAGATCTGCCATTCAAATGTCAGCAGATTGTGGTGAAAGAGGAAAACTTATCTGATGTGGTGTCACACTGTTGGATAGCAGGTGAATGTATAGGTAGTGGCCGAACTATTAACAACTCTGCAGTTGCTATTGAGATGTCCCATAATTCAATTCCTTGGGCCTGTGTTGCTGCATATATACACTCTGTCAAGGTGGATACTGAATCAAGTGATGTCCTAACCACAGAAAATTCTTGTAGTTTTGATATGTATCAAGTTTCAGAGGGAGCCATACAGAACAGAAAGAATTTTGATGGTCGTGCCTTCTGCTTTTTACCACTTCCAATTAGTACAGGCCTTCAAGTACATGTCAATGCATACTTTGAATTGTCATCTAATCGTAGAGATATATGGTTTGGGAATGACATGACTGGTGAAGGTAAAAAACGGTCTGACTGGAATATTTACCTCCTTGAAGAGATTGTTGCTCCTGCATATGCTCGCTTGCTTGAGAATATCACTACTGATATTGGACCATCTGATTTGTTCTTTTCTTATTGGCCAACAGCGACAGGAGTGGAACCTTGGGCTTCACTGGTACGAAAACTATACAATTTTATTGCTGATCAAAGTCTTCGTGTATTATATACAAAAGCTAGAGGGGGGCAGTGGGTTTCTACCAAACAAGCTATATTTCCTGATTTTACATTTTGTAAGACACATGAGCTTGTTGAAGTATTATCAGATGCCGGTCTGCCCCTAGTTACTGTTTCAAAGACAGTTGTTGAAAGATTTATGGAGGCATGCCCCTCATTGCATTTTTTGTCGCCCACATTGTTAAGAAATCTGTTGATTCGGCGTAAACGTGGATTCAAGGATAGGAATGCGATGATTTTGACCCTTGAATATTGCTTGCTTGACTACGAAATAGCAGCTGGATTGGATAACTTGTACGGTTTACCATTGTTACCACTTGCTGATGGTTCATTTACTATGTTTGAGAAGAATGGTGCTAGCGACAGGGTCTACATTGCACAAGGAGATGAGTATGGTCTTCTTAAAGATTCACTTCCTCATCAACTTATAGAATCCCAAATTCCTCAAGAAGTTCATGGAAAACTATGTGAGATAGCTCAAACTGGGAAATCTAATGTTTCATTTCTGTCATGCCATTTGCTTGAGAAACTCCTTGTGAAGTTACTTCCTGTAGAGTGGCAACTTGCTAAAATTGTTAGGTGGACTCCTGGTCATCAGGGCCAACCAAGCCTGGAATGGATAAGTTTACTGTGGAGCTATCTTAAGTCATCTTGTGATGATCTTTCAATCTTCTCAAAGTGGCCTTTACTGCCTGTTGAGGATAACTCTCTCTTGCAGCTAACTGAAAATTCTCATATGATCAAGGATGACGGGTGGAGTGAAAACATGTCGTCTTTGTTGCTGAAAGTAGGATGTTTATTCTTGAGGCGTAACCTGCTTGTAGAACATCCACAGTTGCAAAGGTTTGTGCAGCCTCCAACTGCAGTTGGTTTGTTAAATGCATTTCTTGCAATTGGTGGTAAGCCAGAGAAGGTTGAGGAGCTTTTCGACAAGTCATCAGAGGGGGAGATGCATGAACTTCGTAGTTTTATTATTCAGTCCAAGTGGTTCTGTGATGACCAAATGAGTGATGTACACATTGACATCATCAAGCACCTTCCTATGTTCGAGTCATGCAGAAGCAGAAAGCTAGTTAGTTTGAGTAAACCTGTTAAATGGCTTAAACCTGATGGTGTTCGTGATGATCTGTTGCATGATGATTTTGTCAGAGCAGAATCAGAAAGAGAACGAATCATTTTGGGAAAATACTTGGAGATTAGGGAGCCATCTAGGGTAGAATTCTACAGGGATTATGTACTCAACCACATGTCAGATTTTCTTTCTCAGCAGGGAGCACTTCCAGCCATTCTGCGTGATGTAAAGCTTCTCATAGAAGAGGATATCTCCATCACTTCAGCATTATCTACAAAGCCTTTTGTTTTGACTGCAAATGGATCTTGGCAAGAGCCATCCAGGTTAAGTTTTCATAATCTGACATTTGATTATCAGTTAGTGCAGTGGTAAATGAAAAATAATTGAGTACTAATAATTATTGATAGGTCACTGGCATTTTGCTCTCAATATAATTGTTATGATATTTTAACAGATAAAATAATTAAATGAACCGATGAATTATCAAAACAAGTAAATTTAGATGTTGGAATGGTTGCATAGGACAATGAAATATGAAGAAAAATGGGAGAAGTATAGGGAAGTGTAAATTGAAAGTCCGGTATAGGTTGTAACTTTTATATATTTTTGAAGTCTAGTATTATTCTTCATTATGTGATATTAGAAATAAATATAAAAAGTTTTTTTTTTTTTTTTTTTTAAAAGAAGAAAAAAAAAAAGCTTGTTTATTATAAAAGTAGAGAGAAATTCGGGAAAATCTTTCCTTTTTATCTTATGGATCAGTACCGATGTTAAGAACCTCTACTAAGGTTTTCAATCCTGTGAATACCTGTGATGGATGGCCCAAACCTTTCTGTGTGCACCAAAACTGATGCAGATGTAGCAACTGAAAAGCTGAATCCAGTTGTAATTTTGCCAATATTGTCAATATCCTCTTTATTATTTGCTGTGATGAAAATTTCAAAATTTCTGTTGATAGTAACATCGCTGATTTCTCTATGTGATTGGTTTGGCAGACTTTATGATCCTCGTGTTCCTGAGCTGCAGAAGGTACTTCATAGAAAAGTGTGCTTTCCTTCGGAGAAGTTTTCAGATCCTGAAACGTTAGACACTTTGGTTAACCTTGGGCTCAAAAGAACTTTGGGCTTCACTGGGTTGCTTGATTGTGCCAAATCGGTGTCAATATTTCATGATTCTAAGGACCCAGAAACTACAAGATATGGCAGGACATTACTTGAATATTTGAATAGCCTTGCTTGCAGGCTCTCATCTCAGATTAAAGAAGATAAAACTGAATTACTGGATGTTGATGATCCACATGGTGTCTTATTGGTGAGAGAAGAGAACCATACAGAAGATTTTCTGGACATCATCGACCTTGTTGGAAATTCAGTTGATGATAAATCAGAAGAACACTTTTGGTCTGAAATGAAAACAATAGCCTGGTGTCCTGTCTGTATAGATGCACCTCTAAAAGGACTGCCATGGATTAAAACAAGTAATCAAGTCGTGTCTCCAAACTTTGTGAGACCTAAATCCCAAATGTGGATGGTTTCTTCTATGATGCATATACTAGATGGGGATTGCGACTCAATGTACCTACAACGTAAGCTTGGCTGGATGGATGTCACAAACATAAATGTATTATCAACTCAACTTGTTGAGCTATCCAAATCCTACAGAAATCTTAAGTTGCATTCTTTAGATGAAAACGGTTTTGATGCTGAACTGCAAAAGGGGATTACGAATCTTTATTCAAAATTGCAAGAATACATTGGTAGTGATGATTTTGGGGTGCTTAAATCAACTCTGAATGGTGTGGCTTGGGTCTGGATTGGGGATGACTTTGTACAACCACATGCACTTGCATTTGATTCACCTGTAAAATTTACTCCTTTTTTGTATGTGGTCCCATCTGAATTATCAGAATTCAGGCAGTTGCTGCTTGAGTTGGGTGTGAGAATTAGTTTTGATATTTGGGACTATGTTTATGTGTTACAACGGTTACAGAATGATGTTAAAGGTGTAGCACTCTCCACTGATCAGTTAAGTTTTGTACAGTGTGTCCTTGAAGCTGTTGCTGACTGTTGCTTAGAGAAACCTTCATTTGAGGTGTCTAATACTCCATTACTAGCTCCAGATTCTTCTGGAGTTCTTAGACTTGCTGGAGATCTTGTCTACAATGATGCACCATGGATGGAAAATACTGCTCTTGCTGGGAAGCATTTTATTCATCCAAGTATCAGCAATGACTTGGCTGACAGATTGGGAGTAAAGTCACTTCGGTGTATCTCCTTAGTAAGCGAAGACATGACTAAAGATCTTCCCTGCATGGATTTTGCTAGAATTAATGAGCTATTGTCATGGTATGGGAAAAATGATTTCTTACTGTTCGATCTCCTTGAGTTGGCAGATTGTACTAAAGCTAAGAAGCTACACATAATATTTGACAAGAGGGAACACCCTCGCCAATCACTGATGCAACAGAATTTAGGTAAACTATACTAGTTAAATTTGTTAGAAATTGGTTCTTCAGTTGGTAGATATTCTGTCAGTTTTGGACAATGATGATAAATTAAACAAAAGTAAATGTGCATAGATAATGGTATTGTTGTAAAGCTTGAATTATATGGTATTCTGCTGTCTCTGCCATCTTTTGGACATTTGGGAAGAATGAAAATGTAATCCAGAGGGGAGTTCTTAGGGCATGAACTCATCATGCTTGATTTGGTAGGCTGTATGTTTTTTTATTCATTTTCTGCATTTGGTTTCTTCCTAGTATGAAAGGGCTTTTTTGTATCTTTATTATTTCTTTGTGAAATAGATCACATAAAGTACCAGCCACAGAACTTGACAAACATGACAGATTCCAAAACTATATATATATATATATATATATTTAAATGTTGGCTTAGGTTGGGTATATGTAAACCATGCATTTGTGACTACAAAATTTGCTCCTGCTGCATCATATCTATCATTTGTTGGAGTTTCATTCTGAATACTATTCTACATGCTGTGCTGTGAACAGGTTGTTTTCAAGGCCCGGCCTTAGTTGCCATTCTTGAAGGGGTCAGCTTGAATAGAGAAGAAGTAAGTAGCCTTCAACTTCTCCCTCCATGGAGACTAAGAGGCGACACACTTAATTATGGTTTGGGATTGCTTAGCTGTTACTTCTTATGTGAATTCCTGTCGGTCATCTCTGGTGGCTACTTTTACATGTTTGATCCTCGTGGTTCTGTGCTATCTGTGCCTTCAAGTCATGGTCCTGCAGCAAAAGTTTTTTCTTTGATAGGTACCTAATTACTGCCAACATATTTACCGTGTCTCTCTTTCTCTGTAGGTATACAGAAATGTATATATATATAATTGTGTATATATTGTTTTAGTTACTTTGTTAAGAATCACTATGCAGTGATTTATCCTCTATGCTCATATTTGTTGCCTCTTTGGACCATGCCAATATATGAGAACTGTGATAAAAGTTAGGTATAGAAATACTGGTAATTAGGAACTTGTACACAAAAACTTAAAAGAACAATTTTTGACAACCATATGCATATTTTTCTTGAAGTATAAGGAATGTAAGATGAAGCTTTTGTAGGCCTTAATAAAAGCATTGAAGTAGGTCGTAGGTATTTTGGGAGAATTACACCTCAAAAATTAGCTTATAAGGAAGGAGAACTGATGGCGCACTTTTATATTGTCCATGTTGAGTTCCAAGTTCAATACCTCATCGAGTAGATGGTGGTAACATTACCCTGCCATTCATAGAGTTTATGTTTAATTCCTATTTTTATCAAATTACAATTCCGTTTCTTAGTTTTATATGTTTTATAAGTCATTCTAGGGTTAGTTTTCCCTATTCAAAGGGATCTTTTTAGTTTAATTGTCAAATCAATTCTTATTTAATCAATAAAATTCGGTTTTATACCTAGTTATTTAGTTATCTATCTTTTATAGCTTCAAATGCGACATAGCCTCCTCTGCTTCGTCAATTGGTGTATCCAAGTGAGGTATGCCTTTGTCTAATGGAATGGTTCAAAAGCTTTTGACAATGATTAGAAGTTTGTAGAAATTTATGCAAAGTTTACAAAAATTGATGCATGAGCTGCACCTCGAGAGACATGATGAAAAATTTGACAACTTAGGAGAAAGCCTTCCAAGAATAGAATAAATGTTGGTTGCAATGCTTATAAGCTCCTCCTGTCAACCATAGTCGATTCGACTTGTGAGGTGGCTGATGTCAGATTCCATTACGAAAACTAACACCAACAATGACCACCAATCTAGTTAGATTGACTTGCGAGGTGGCTGGATGCCAGATTCCATTAGGAAAACTAACACCAACAATGACCACCAATCTAATTAGATTTTAGATCGATATCAAGACTCCTGAACTCAACCAGATCAATAATGTCAGGATGTAGTATCCGACTAAGATGACGAGATCGTATCCATATATGATCTCTATGACCTAGATTCAACTCATTATTTCGTATTTGACCATTATGCAATAGTTGTGAAGTCTTCATGTGACTATCAAGTGGTAGATTTAGTTGAAAATTTGTCTAGTTTCCAAGATCCACAACAAATTCCTGTGGCTCCAACAGGGCTGGAAATGAGCTGAGTTGGCTCGTGAACGGTTCAGGCTCGGCTCGTTTTAAATCTTTGCTCGAACTAGGGTTCAAACAAGCTTTTGGCGAGCCAAGCTCGAGCTTAAGTTCAAAAGAGCAAGAGTCTCGAGCCTCAAGACTAAAAGCCCGCAAGCTTGGCGAGCCTAAACGATTCTACTTATTATATATATTTTTATATTTTGAAATAAAATTATATTAAAATAATATGTTAAATTAATATTTTATTTAATATATTTTAACGAGTTAAGTTCGAGCCGAGCTTTGAAGTGCAGTCTGAGAGTCCGAACCCGAGTTTGGGTACCAAAAGCTTGACGAGCTTCGAGCCTAGTTCGAACTCGAGCCTGAGCTTACCAATGCCTCAAGATCTAGTACCCAATTGCACCTCTGGGAACCTTGAAATTCTTAAAACACGACATTTTCTAAGTCATTTGGAAAGGCATGGCTCAAAAGGTGAATACAAATGATGTGAAGTTAAGGGTTTTTTTTTTTTTTTTTTTTTTTTGTGGTTGCAGTCTTGACAGATATTTGTTTGCAGTGATCCACCATTTGATCTGTGCAATCTTTATCCACTTCTTTTACTTGGCAGATGATTATTCTCTTGATGTGAAATTTTACCGTTCAATTGCTAAATAAATATATATAATTTGTCTTGATGTGTTCTCAGGTACCAATCTGACTGATCGGTTTGGTGATCAATTTAATCCTATGTTGATTGGGGAAAGAATGCCATGGTCAATGCATGATTCTACCATCATTCGCATGCCTTTGTCCTTAGACTGCTTGCAAGATGGTCTTAAGCTTGGGCTGAAGAGAGTGAAGCAAATAGTTGACAGATTTTTAGAGCATGCATCTAGGACACTTATATTCTTGAAGTCAGTTTCACAGGTACTGTTAGTTTTTTGACTACTTATCCATGAAATTTTTATTTGGTTATTATAGGTGAGGGGCATAACAATTAACTGTATAGACTCGAGAAAATTTTTATTCATTCCCTAACCTAACCAAACAGGCTTGTTTAAAAAAGTGAAAACCGATAAAATTAGAAGAAACATTTGTAGATAGACAATTTAAAATTGATTGAAAACATGTAAAAGTCAACAAAATGCATAAAATTGAAGCCTTAACTAACATTACTAGTTTTAAATCTGCTAGGATATTAACAATAAACGACTAGAGGTTGTGTTGATGCAAAACAGAGAACCAGTAACATGCTTCAGTCAACCATTGTCTACCAAAGCAAGCTTGATTGAAGTTCGTTTAGAAACGAGAGTTTATGGCGATCATGTTAGCTATGTGAAAATGGCAGTCTTATCTGCTCAGACAACCATTCCTTATTAGAACAAACCAATAGAGTTTACTATTTTTCTAAAAACGATTTTGTGAGCGAGGAACATCATAAATGATTGTCAAAGATATTGAGTTATAATTTCAAGATTGTATACTAGCGGGGCTTAGAAAATAGAGTTGTAGATGTGCTATCTGGCAAAGGGGAGTCTATTGGATTACGTACTTAGGGGTTTCACACCCGGTTGATATTGAGGTATGTGAAGTTTAGAGAACAACCAGTTGATATTGAGGTATGTGAAGTTTAGAGAATAACGAAAAGAATAAGGTTGAATCGCGTTTATTATATAAAATATAAAGATGTATTTATAATACTGTTATATGGGCAAAAGATAAATAAATAAATAAAGCCTTTACATAAAATAAGGATTTTAATACTCCTCAAGCTGAAGCATAAAAGTCATTTGCGTCAAGCTTGTTACATTTATAGCTTATCCGAGGATTTTTTAGATAAGAAAATTGGTGATGATATCCCCGAACAGAATTTTTTTTCTCTGATAAAATGACCATCTATCTCACTATGTTTAGTTATTTCGTGCAAGAATGATTAGAGACAATATGGATTACAGATTAATTACCACAAAAGAGAGTCATTCTTGGCGACTGAATTTGATGTCAAAGACCTCGGGGACCTTCGGTATTTTCTAGGCATAGAAGTTCCAAGATCGAAAGCTGGAATTTATATAAATAAGAGGAAATACATTATAGACTTGCCCAGGGAGATTGGTATGACCAACTGCAAACCTGCGGATACACCCATGGATTCTTCAATGAAATTGGGATTATCAAAGGATTGTCCTCCAGTTGATAAAGGAAGATACCAAAGGTTAGTTGGAAAACTAATCTATTTATCTCACACACGACTAGATATCGGTTTCTCTGTAAGTTTGGTTAGTCGGTTTATGAACAAGCCGAATGAGGAACATTGGGAGTTGTCATGAGGATTGATTCTTAGATACCTAAAGCTGACTCCTAATCACGGTATTTGTTTTAAGAAGAATGAAAACAGAAATATAAAAGTGTGTACAGATGCAGGGCTGATCTGTGGTAGATTGAAGATCTATGTCAGGGTATTGCACCTTGTGTGGGGAAATCTTTTAACTTGGAGAAGCAAAAAGCAGAGTGTAGTTGCTCGTAGCAATGCTGAAGAAGAATTCAGTGCTATGGGACTTGGAGTTTGTGAAGGATTGTGGTTAGCGAGACTACTCTCGGAGATTAAAGCTCCTGCAGCTACTCTTATGGAAATACTAAGCGACAATTAGGCTGCTATTAACATAGCTAAGAATCCTGTTGAGCACGACAAGACTAAGCATGTTGAGATAGGCACTTCATTAAGGAAAAAGCTCGAGTCGGGGACACTTAAGCATACTCCTTCAAAATTCAAGTAGCAAAATTCCTTCACAAAAGCTTTGCCAAGAACATCTTTTGACATGTTGTGTTCCAAGCTGGGAGTGATGAACATCAACAATGGTGGTGGTCCCGGCCTACCTAAGTCTTTTCCGTTGGGTATTTTAGATTCCATAAATTTCTCTTCTATCAATTATATTTGTTATTTCCTTGTTTAGGAGATTGTGATTTACTAGCATTAAATCAGATCTCCTTATTTTAGGTCCTAATTATTAGCCTAGTTTGTATATAAATAGGTGTTTTTAAGCTGAATAGAGACAAGCTATTTTCTTCTATGGTTTTTCCTTCATATTGTGTTTCTTCAATTAAAACCTGATTTGTATAAAATAAGGATTCTAACATATATGATTCAGATTATACTGTCTATATCCAGTCTTGTTAGTTTGTCGGTAAACTGGCTGAAGCATAGGCTAAGAGATTGCTACAGTCAGTAGAGTGACTTCTGAAGCAAACATATTTCGAACCATTTTAACATTTAGACCTGTCAGAACTTCCATTTACACCTCTTCTTGAAGTTCCCCATTTAGTAATGTGTTTTTAATGTCCGCAATCCATGTTTGCTGCTAATCATAGAAGGATGTGAACATTACTCTATATGGCTACTAGAGGAAACATCTCCTAAAAATGAAAATTGTTTTCAGTTTTGCTACCAAGAAGGCCCTATGTTGCTTCTTCCCATCTAAATTATTTGCTATGGTTTTGACTTCTGACCCTAGAAACTGAACAGAAATGTTGATATACTTTCCACATTTTCATAATTTGCAAAACTTGAAGGCTTGATACATAATGTTTGCTGTAAAATTTTCTTTCTAATATCTCTCTGTTTACTCTTGTGGTGATTCTTTTAAAATTATAATATATGTATTCAGGTATCTCTTTCAACTTGGGAAGAAGGCAGTTTGAAACCAGTTCAGGGTTATTCCGTATGTGTTGATGCATCATCTGCTATACGGAGAAATCCATTTTCAGAAAAAAAATGGAGAAAGTTTCAAATATCAAGGTTGTTTGGCAGTTCAAATGCTGCAATAAAATTGCACGAGATAGATGTTAACTTCTACGAAGGTGAAACTAGATTTTTGGATAAATGGCTTGTTGTTCTCAGCTTGGGTTCTGGTCAAACAAGAAACATGGCTCTTGATAGGTATGTCAAGTCTAAAATTATATCATAAATAGATCAGCTATTTATGTCTTTGTTTATTACAAATATACTGTTATTACCGTTGCTATCTTGGCGACTTATGGTTTTGGTTTAAAATTTAGTAATGGGCCTAACATATTTCCTGAAAAAGTAGATTTTTCTGATATTTCCTGAAGGAACTTGCCTTCTCGGACAATTTCTGTCTATTAAATACAAATGTTATTAGCTATTACACTAATTATTCTCATTACTGTTGCAAATTTGGAACTTTAACTATGTGAGGGACCACGTTTGGTGGCAAGAGTTTGAAGTTGTCAATGGCAGGAGCTGCACTAATTGTTATAATACTCTAGTAATAGTTATAAAAATATTTAATAATGGCTTAAGAACTTAGTTACTTATGAGTCCTGTTCAACTTTCTCTGTTCTCCTACCTTTCCTGCATAAGGTTTCAGTATCTGAAGAATTATATCTCCAATATAAGAGTAAAGAGGTTCGTGTCCTCGGTTTCTCTATTCTTCCCTCTTTTCATTTGTTTTGCTTCTTGTGGCAATAGTATTTGTAAATAATTGAATCCGTTGCTTGCTTATGTAACGCGCTCTTAGTGCCAATGGACACTCAGTAATCTGCTGAGAAAAATTAATTTTTTGCATTTGTGGGGAAAGAAAATGTATTATTACAATAGATCTATTCTTCCCTCCCTAGTTTTTGCTTGATCTTCTAATTTATATGTTTGTAACTGGTGAGATGCTATGTGATTAATAACTTGTAATTGGTTACTGTAGAAGTCAACATTGAATTTGGAGTTTCCAAGTTTCCAATTAACTAATCCTTATCCCTTAGGATAAGGGATATCTTTTCGCTTTTTAATTTTCTTGTCAACTCAATATTTATTGCAGGAGATATTTGGCGTATAACTTGACACCTGTGGCTGGTGTTGCAGCACTAGTATCTAGAAATGGACATCCTGCTGATGCTCTTGGAAAAAGCTCTATCATGTCTCCTCTTCCCTTGTCAGGTAGTATCACTTTACCTGTCACAGTCCTTGGATGCTTCCTTGTGCAACACAACTGTGGTCGGTACCTCTTTAAATACCAAGACAAGAAAGCTTCAGCTATGTTGCAACCTGATGCTAAAGATCATCTGATTGAAGCTTGGAACAGAGAGTTGATGTCTTGTGTTCGTGATTCCTATGTCGAAATGGTGGTAGAAATCCAGAAGTTAAGAAAAGAACCTTCCGGTTCAACTATTGAGTCAAGTTCAATTCGATCCCTCTCCCTTTCTTTGCATGTGTATGGAGATCAAATTTATTCCTTCTGGCCTAGGTCGACTGCACATGCTCTTTCCAGTCATACAGAGGAAGGCAGTAACTTGACATCAATTGAAGAGTTCAAAGCAGATTGGGAATGTGTTGTTGAACAAGTAATACGCCCTTTCTACGCTCGCCTTGTTGACCTTTCTGTGTGGCAGCTATACTCAGGAAATTTGGTCAAGGCTGAGGAAGGAATGTTTCTTTCACAACCTGGTGTTGGCGTGGGTGGTAATGTGCTCCCAGCTTCAGTTTGTAGCTTCGTGAAAGAACATTATCCGGTATTTTCTGTACCGTGGGAATTGGTTACTGAAATCAAAGCAGTGGGGTTCAAAGTTCGAGAAATTAGACCTAAAATGGTCCGAGATCTTCTGAGGGGCTCATCTACCTCCATTGTTCTTCGATCAGTTGATACTTATATAGATGTCCTTGAGTACTGTTTGTCTGATATCCGGTTTCTAGGACAATCCAAGTTTATTAGTGGAGATGACAGGCCAAGTGACCTGGCTGCTTCTGATAATATGGATAGAGTTCCTAGTGAATTGGGTCGTTCTGCTACAATATCAATTCCCCACGGGCATAGTTCTCATGGCTTGTCTGCAGAAAATGCGGTTAGCTCTGGTGATGCACTTGAAATGATGACTAGTTTGGGGAGGGCTTTAATTGATTTTGGGCGTGGAGTAGTTGAAGATATAGGTCGGGCTGGTGGTCCTGGACTTCAGAGAAGTACTACTGGAGGTAGCAGGGATAGCGATAAATATGTAGATCCAAAGCTTCTATCAATTGTTCACGAGCTTAAAGCCTTACCATGTCCAACTGCAACAAATCACTTGGCTAGGTTGGGTTTGACAGAGCTTTGGTTTGGAAATAAAGATCAGCAGGCACTGATGATGCCTTTAGCAGCAAAGTTTGTCCACCCGAAAGTACTTGATAGAGCAATCTTGGATGAGATTTTTTCCAACTCTGCCATACAAGGATTGTTAAAACTTAAGAGTTTCTCTTTTCAGTTACTAGCGAATCATATGAGGTTGCTTTTTCATAATAGCTGGCTGAATCTTGTGATGGAATCAAACATGGCACCATGGTTTTCATGGGAGAATTCATCAACCTCTGGTGGGGAAGGGGGTCCATCTTCTGAATGGATAAGATTGTTCTGGAAATGTTTCTGTGGGTCACCAGAGAACCTATCCCTTTTCTCTGATTGGCCCCTCATTCCTGCTTTTCTTGGTAGATCAATTTTATGCCGTGTTAGAGATCGTCATCTGCTGTTCATTCCACCCACAACACTTGCAAATTCATTCCCTGGAAACAGCAGCACAGATGTGGTTGCAACCGGAAGCAATGTAGCTGGATCATCTGTGAATCAGACTTCTGAATCTGAATTATTCCAGACATATGTTTCAGCATTCGAAGCAGCTAAAGGAAAGTATCCCTGGTTGTTTTCCTTCTTAAACCAGTGCAGCATACCCATATTTGATACTGCTTACATAAATTGTGCTGCATCATGCCAGTGTCTCCCTACTCCTGGTCAGTCGTTAGGTCAAGTGATTGCTTCAAAGCTTGTTGCAGCTAAAATTGCTGGCTATTTCTCTGAACTTATTTCCCTTTCCACTTCAGAGCGGGAAGAGGTTTTTAATTTCTTTGCTCATGATTTCTCTTCTAATGCTTCTAAGTATACAACAGAACAACTCGAGGCATTACGATCTTTGCCTATATATAGAACGATTACTGGGTCATTTACACATGTACAAGGCCAAGACCAGTGTATTATCTCTTCAAATTCATTCCTTAAGCCTTCTCATGAGCATTGCCTTACGTATTCTGCGAAATCAATTGAATACCTGTTCGTTCGAGCCCTTGGGGTTCCTGAGTTGTATGATCAACAGATATTAGTAAGGTTTGGGTTGCCTGAATATGAAGAAAAGCCTCAGTCTGAGCAAGAGGATATATTAATATATATCTATGCAAACTGGGAAGATCTGCAAGCAGATTCTTCTGTTGTTGAAGCTTTGAAGAAGACTAAGTTTGTAAGGAACGCTGATGAGTTTTCCATGGTTTTGTCTAAACCCAATGAACTCTTTGATCCTGGTGATGCTATACTAACATCGGTGTTTTCTGGTGAGAGGAAGAAATTTCCTGGGGAAAGGTTTGATTCGGATGGGTGGCTTCAAATTTTAAGAAAAACAGGCCTTAGAACATCATTAGAAGCAGACATCATACTTGAATGTGCCAGGCGGGTGGAGTTCCTTGGGAATGAGTGCTTAAAATCCTCCTTAGACGTCGACGATTTTGAGACAGATTTACTTCAATCAGACAAGGAAGTTTCAAGTGAAATATGGGGATTAGCTGGATCTATCATTGAAGCTGTGTTCACCAACTTTGCTATTCTCTATGGAAATAACTTCTGTAATCAACTTGGAAAGATTGCTTTTGTACCTGCTGAATTAGGCTTGCCTAATGTTTATGGAAAGAAAGGCGGCAAAAGAGTTCTTACTGCATACAGTGAAGCTATTATCCCAAAGGATTGGCCTCTAGCTTGGAGTTCTGCTGCCATTCTTTCCAGACAGAATGTTGTGCCACCTGAATACTCTTGGAGTGCACTTCAGTTGAGGAGCCCACCTTCTTTTGCTACTGTCCTAAAACATTTGCAGGTAATTTAGTGTTATCCTTGAAACCAACATATATAAAAACACGTCACTAATTAAATTTGTGGTAGGTAATTGGGAAAAATAATGGTGAAGACACACTAGCTCATTGGCCGACAACATCAGGCATGATGACCATTGATGAAGCTTGTTGTGAAGTTCTGAAATACCTTGACAACATCTGGAGTTCCCTTTCTACGTCAGGTTGCTCCCTATATCTGTTGTTTTATCTGCACCCTAGCATGTATCCGCCTGTATCTTTTGTTTATTAAGCCATAATTTGGATAGTTCTGATAGAGGATAAAGTTTTGCATAGTTCTCATTTAGTTGAAAAAGTCAAGAATTCTGTATTTGTCCTAGGGATAAATGAGTACATTACACCAGTCATAGTGTCAAACTGTTGCATGTGTTTCTTGGTGTAGTACTTGATAATGGGATCGGATCGTACATGAAAAAGAAAAGTAAGTTCTGATGTTATTCTGTTATTTCTGACATTTATAACATTAAAAGCATAATTGTATATTGCTATTTGGATTCCAGTAAAAATAGTCCTATCAAGTATTTTACTTGAGCCAATTTAGGGTTCTTTATCGCTCCCTTGTTCCTGGTTTTGAAATAATAAATTGCTTCTTACATGTGAAGGAGAAACTGATCCTTGAATTGAAGAATAGCTAGCACTGGCCATGATAGACATAGATTGATTTTGTATTAGGCAATTTCAATGTGAAGCTTAAAACTGTAAGCGGATAAGAACTTTTACCTTATTTATATAGAAACTATTTTGCAGTCAGCCAGATGAATCTGTCATTGTACGACTTTTGATGTTAATAGTTGAATACTGGTTCAGGCTGTTACTCTGTGTTCTTACTGTTTGTTTGTGCAGATATAATAGAGCTGCAGAAAGTGGCTTTTCTGCCTGCAGCTAATGGAACACGATTAGTGATGGCAAACCGTCTTTTTGCTCGTCTAGCCATCAACCTTTCACCTTTTGCATTTGAACTTTCTACTCAACACCTCCGCTTTGTGAGAATTCTCAAAGATTTGGGACTTCAGGACACATTATCAGTTTCCTCTGCAAAGAGTCTGCTTTCAGATCTCCAGAAAGCGTGTGGGTATCAACGTTTAAATCCAAATGAACACCGAGCCGTAATGGAAATCTTGCACTTTGTTAGTGATGGGACTGTGGAGGCGAATTTGTCTGATAACCTTGATTGGGCTTCAGATGCTATAATCCCAGATGATGGTTGCAGACTCGTCCATGCAAAATCTTGTGTATACATTGATTCGTATGGCTCCAGGTACTTGAATTTCATTGACACCTCCAGGTTGAGATTTGCTCATCCAGATCTTTCCGAACAAATATGTTCATATTTGGGCATCAAGAAGATATCTGATGTTGTCATAGAGGTAAATTTATATTTATGTTATATTTTTATAATTATGTTCATTGCAATTTTCGTTAATGAAGTTAGTGTGTTTATTGACAGGAATTGAATTATGCGGAGCACTTGCAGAGTTTGGAATATATTGGTTCTGTCTCACTATCTACTGTTAGACAGAAGCTGTTAAGCCTTTCATTTCAGGGTGCTGTATGGAATCTTGTTAATAGCATAGCCAATCACACTCCTGCAATTGCTGTTTTGACCCCGGAAGCCATACAATGTTCCCTGGAAACTGTTGCAAATAAATTGCAGTTTGTCAGGTGTCTCCATACTCGGTTTTTGCTTCTTCCAAAGTCTGTAGACATAACTGTTCTTGATAAGAATTCCCTCATGCCAGAGTGTGATAATGGATTTCGACATCGTACGCTTTATTTTGTCAACCAGTCAAAGACCTGTATTATAGTTGCTGAACCACCTACCTATATATCTGTTCTTGATGTTATAGCAGTTATCATCAGTCACTTTTTGGGCTGTCCCATGCCATTGCCAATCGGACCTTTGTTCTATTGTCCTGAAAGCTCTGAAACCGCAATTGTTGATATGTTGAAACTTAATTCTGGAAAAAGAGAGATTGAAGCTGCAAGTAATAGTTCAATTGGCAAAGAAATCTTGGCGAAAGATGCTCTTCAAGTACAGTTTCATCCATTAAGGCCCTTCTACAAAGGAGAAATAGTGGCATGGCGGATTCAAAATGGAGACAAGTTGAAGTATGGCAGAGTTCCGGATGACGTTAGACCTTCAGCTGGACAAGCACTCTACAGATTCAAAGTGGAGACTGCACCAGGAGTAATTGACTCTCTTCTTTCTTCTCAAGTTTTTTCATTTAGGAGCATGTTGATGGGTGATGAGGCTTCAGTAGCAACCATAGCTGAGGATGCCAATGCAGTACCTAATAACAAATCTCATGATGAGATACCTGAAAGTTCTAGAGGCAAGATGACAACTTCTCAGGTTTGGGCTCTTGACCAAGTAGTTGTAATATTTATGTTTCTATTTGACATTTCTTTTTTCCCATACTCTAAACTACCTTCTACTTCCTTCACTAATCCCATCTAAGCTGGGAGTTAAATTGGGACTCCATGACCTAGGTAACCGTGAAACCTAAAGATCTTTAGCATGGTTATAGATGGTTATAGATCTAGGAAAATTGAAGACTAGTATTGCTGGTTTGTGTCGGAGAAAAATAGTTCGACTGTAGGGTAATGTTGTATGCATGATTTCACATTAATATATAAGTAATGATTCTGATACTACTATTTGTGCCAAGAATTGATTGGGTGAAGAAATTAATGCATTAATTATTATGAAATTTATGCTCAACCATGTATTGTCATGTAAAGGCGGGCATAAGTGCTAGGCTCCCTAGCGTTACTGTTAATATATATTTTTAAAATTTCCTACACTTAACCCTACCTTTCTCTTTCACCCAATATCTCAACCTGTAGTGACTGGAAAACAGAAGTGTTGCAGTATTTTATTTTTATTGTTATCCTATTTGTTTTTATATAGTTTTATACATAATAGAAGTCCTATAGGAATTAGGGTAGGAATCCTTATAGAAGTTGAGTAGATAAAGTCAACTCCTTACATATTAAGGAGTTCCAGTTTGTAACAGGCTTATCAGAATTTTATTATTTAAGGTCTACTACCGTAGAACCGAAGAAATAGAGAGAGTTATATTTTTGAAAAATATAAATCTTCATAGTATCAGAGCAAGGTTACTATGACGTCTGCTAAATCAGAAAAATCTTCTTCTCTACATGATGGAGGCAGCCACACTGAAACTAATTCAAATACTCCAACACTACCGATCACCATACACAAATTAGGTGATGGAAATTATCTTCAATGGTCATTATCAGTCCGCATGTTTATAAGCGCAAAGGTAAAGCAGAGTATTTGCTCGCCGACTGCAAAGCCCCTACAGATAAGGATTCTGCAAAATATAAGCGATGGAATACAGAAAACAATATGGTAATGTCATGGCTTATAAATTCCATGACACCTGAAGTTAGCCAATACTATCTTCTATGCAAAACTGCTGCACAGATCTGGGAGGAAGCAAAAGAAAGTTATTCCCATGAAGACAATAAAGCAGAGATTTTCAGCGTAGGAGTAATTCATGATCTGCGACAAGGAGAGATGACTGTCACACAATTTTTTAACACCCTAGCTCGCTATTGGCAGCAACTAGATATGTTTGAAGTGCAAGAATGGAAGTGTTCTGAAGATAGCCAAAAATGTAGAGACATTGTTGAAGAAAAAAGGGTGTTCAAATTCTTACATGGTTTGAACAAGGAATTTGATGACGTACGAGGATGAATTCTCTCTTTAAGGCCAATTCCTAAAGTGAGAAACGTGTTTGCTGATGTAAAAAGAGAAGAGAGTCGTAGGAGAGTTATGATGGGAGACTACAATAGAAACAATTCTGAAATACAAAACCCAGAAGGTTCAGCTTTAGTTGCAAGAGGAAACCAATATGGAATTCTTGATTCTCAACCAAAGAAGGGGAATCGTCCATGGTGTGAACATTGCAAGAAACAAGGTCATACTAAGGACAAGTGTTGGTACATTCACGGAAAACCCGCGGACTGGAAACCAAAGAGGCAAGGGCAATATAAAGAAGCAAATCAGGCAGCAGTGTCTATAGAGTCAAACAAATCAGAGCCTACAAACAGGGAGCTCTATGATATGATTCAAAAGATCGCTTCTCAGACGGGATCAATCAATTCTGCCTCCACGGTAATTGGAACTGGGGTTGTAACCCAAAAAGGTACCCATTTAAACGCTTTTACTATTGAATCTGTTTTGGAAAAAGTATGGATTGTCGATTCTGGGGCAACAGATCATATGTCAAGAGATCTGAATTTTTTCAGTAAATATAATGATATTACTGATGACCTAAATGTAAGAATAGCTGATGGTTCAATGTCTAAGGTGAAGGGGATCGGAACTGTGAAAATTTCAGAAAATCTTGCCTTAGAATCTGTCTTATATGTTCCAGATTTGAGCTGTAGTTTACTGTCTGTCAACAAATTAACCAAAGACATACATTATTTGATCACTTTCCGTAATGATTGTTGTGAGTTTCAGGATCAGGAATCTGGGAGGATGATTGGCAGTGCTGAGAACGTGGCTGGTCTCTATCTTCTACGAGTAAATTTTAGCGTTGATAAACAAGTCAAAAATACTAGGTTAGGATTAAACGTTAGCTTTCAGAATGAAGATACTATGAGTTTATGGCATCGTAGGTTAGGACATCCAAATATAATGTATCTTCAGAGATTATTTCCTTCTTTTAGGATCAATAAAATGCAAGATTTTAGTTGTGAAACTTGTGTTTTGTCCAAACAATCTAGAAATTCCTATCCTACTCATGCTTATAAACATTCGTAGCCTTTCCAAATGATACATAGTGATGTTTGGGGTCCTATGAGAGTGAATAACATAACAGGTTCTAAATGGTTCGTATCATTTATTGATGATCACACTCGGGTCACTTGGGTTTATCTTATGAAAGAAAAATCTGATGTTACTTACCTATTCAAAAATTTTCACAATATGGTTAGTACTCAGTTTCAGACCAAAATTAAGATCCTTAGAACCGATAATGGAAAGGAGTACTTTAACTCCATTTTGAAAGATTTCATTGAAAGAGAGGGGATTATTCACCAAAGCACTTGTGTGGATACTCCTCAACAAAATGGAGTATCTGAGAGAAAGAATAGGCACATTCTTGAGATAGCTAGATGTCTCCTAATTGAAAATAATGTTCCTAAGTTCTTTTGGGGTGAAGCTGTCCTAACAGCAACATTCTTAATCAATAGGCTGCCATCTAGAGTCCTTAAATACAGAACACCCATTCAGGTCTTACAAGATTTTTTCCCAACCAATCGATTAATTTCTCATATACCCGTCAAAGTCTTTGGATGCACTGTTTTTGTCCATATAAACTCTCAATTCCGAACCAAACTCGATCCTAAGGCCATAAAATGCATCTTCCTAGGTTATTCATCAAGTCAAAAGGGATACAAATGTTATTCACCTGATAGAAAAAAAAAATTTATTTCGATGGACGTCACTTTCTTTGAAAACCAACCATTTTACTCGAAACATTTAAGGAGTAACACTCTACAAACTGATGTTGTTCTTGATCCATTTGTAGAGACAGAGAGTGAAAACTTAGATATCTCTGAGAGAGTTGAACCAAACACAAACAGAGAAGAGTGTATACAAGAATCTAGAGAAATAGAACTTGAAAATGAAGCCATTGAAACACAACCCATTCTAGATTCTAGAGTTCAGTCTGAGAATCTTGTCTATCAACGCAGGAATAAATCTCGAAGAGGAGAAAGCACCGGACAGCAAACTCAAAACTGTCAAGAATCTATAACAGAGGATCAGGTCCATGAAAATGAAGAGGTAGATGTTGATTCTCTTGAAGATGCTTCTCTTTATATACCTATAGCTCTAAGGAAAGGTGTCAGATCTTGCAGAAAGCGGCCTAAATACGCCTTAGGGAATTATGTATCTTATGATAAGTTATCTGCAGATTTTAAAGCATTTACTTGCAGTATAACAGAGGTTAAGGAACATATATGAAGCACTACAAATACCTTGCTGGAAACAAGCAGTAGAAGAAGAGTTAAATGCATTGGAGAAAGCTGGAACTTGGAAACTAACTCAATTGCCAGCAGGTAAAAGCACAGTAGGTTGCAAATGGGTTTTCACTATTAAGTATAGATCAGATGGAAGTATTGACAGATTCAAGGCCAGGTTGGTTGCTAAAGGTTTCACCCAATCATATGGTATAGATTATCAAGAAACCTTTGCACCAGTAGCAAAACTCAATACCATTCGAGTGTTGTTGTCCTTAGCTGCGTGTTTGGATTGGAGTCTCTACCAAATGGATGTAAAGAATGCTTTCTTAAATGGAGATCTTGAAGAAGAAGTGTATATGGAAATCCCGGTTGGCCTACAAAGTGTTCAAAAGAGTGGTGAAGTTTGTAAACTTCAGAGAGCTCTCTATGGACTTAAACAATCTCCACGAGCTTGGTTTGGTAGGTTCAGCAAAGCAGTAATAGCAGAAGGTTACAAACAAAGTAATGCTGACCATACGCTATTTATCAAACACATGAATTGAGGAAAAATGGCAGTCCTTAGCGTATATGTCGATGACATTATAATCACCGGCAATGATGAGGAAGAGATCAAGCGGATAAAAAGTTGTTTAGCTGGAGAGTTTGAAATTAAGGATTTGGGAAACATAAAATATTTTTTAGGCATGGAAGTTGCTAGATCGAGTAGAGGTATCTTAGTTTCCCAAAGGAAATATGTGATGGATTTGTTGAAAGAAACTGGCATGGAAAACTGTAAACCAGCTGAAACTCCTATGGAACAAACAGCAAAATTCAGTCCTAATAATGACAGTGCACCTGTAGATAAAGGAAGGTATCAACGGCTGGTTGGAAAGTTATTATATCTTTCACATACCAGACCAGATATAAGTCATTCAGTTGGGATATTGAGTCAATTTATGAATGATCCTAGGGAGATACATTTAAATGGTGTCTACAGGGTATTGCGGTACTTAAAAATGACACCGGGAAGAGGGTTATTTTTCAAGAAAACTACCGACAAAACCTTGAATATCTATACAGATTCTGACTGGGCAGGTTCGCTCGTGGATAGATGATCAATTTCAGGCTATTGTGCGTTTGTTTGGGGTAATCTAGTATGTTGGAAGAGTAAAAAACAGCAAGTGGTAGCTAGAAGCAGTGCAGAGTCAGAACTAAGATCATTAGCTCATGGGGTTTGTGAAGGCCTGTGGTTAAAGAAGCTGCTGTTGGAATTAAAAGCTGAAATTGAAGAACCTATGAAGCTGTTCTGTGACAATCAATCAGCTATTTGCATGGCTAAAGACCCTGTGCAACATGACAAGACCAAACATGTTGAAATAGACAGACATTTCATCAAAGAACGGCTGGAAGACAAGACAATCGAGTTGTTGTACTTACCTACAGTAAACCAGACAGCTGACGTATTCACGAAGGCTTTAACAAGAGCAAATTTTGAGTCTATGATTTCCAAGCTGGGCTTAATTAACATTTACAACCCAGGTTGAGGGGGGGTGTTGCAGTATTTTTATTTTTGTTGTTATCCTATTTGTTTTTATATAGTTTTATACATAATAGAAGTCCTATAGGAATTAGGGTAGGAATCCTTATAGAAGTTGAGTAGATAAAGTCAACTCCTTACATATTAAGGAGTTCCAATTTGTAACAGGCTTATCAGAATTTTATTATTTAAGGTCTACTACCGTAGAACCGAAGAAATAGAGAGAGTTATATTTTTGAAAAATATAAATCTTCAAGAAGTAAGCTTTTACTTCTTACAGCAACATTTCCCTTGTAAATGATTGGAAATTTTAAGCCCATCATATGATTCCATGGAACTACTGAATTTTAAACCTTAACCAGATATTGTTAATTTGAATGCACTAATGAGTGATTTTTATTTTGGACATTTGCAGCCTACTGGAAGAGAGCTGCAGTACGGTCGTGTTTCCGCTGCAGAACTTGTTCAGGCTGTTCATGAAATGCTTTCTGCAGCTGGGATTAGTATGGATGTAGAGAAGCAATTTTTAATGCAGAAAACCATTTCTCTGCAAGAACAGCTGCAAGACTCACGGGCAGAACTTTTGCTTGAGCAGGTCTGTGATTGCACTTTGGAATTATTATTTCTTCTTTTTGCATTACTACTAACTGATTAGGAATCCTAATTAATAGTAATAGATGCAAACACACTAGAGAAATTAGGATGTCTATACATGATAATACTACACACACGAACACTTATGTGTAGTGTATCACTCTGGTGTCAGAATATGCACTCAAATTCAACTCAGATCATTGGCATTTGAACTTGATTAAGTTCTCTTATTCATAAAAACTTTCATCATCATAGGTGGGTCTCATTAAATCGTTGATTTACTTGTGTAATCCAATCCAGTGAAATTCGAACTCGAACGCACTATGCTCTACTAACTAGTTTGAGACATTGTTCCAGCTTTTAATGATGCATTTTGATACTGGATAAATCTTTCAGGAAAAAGCGGACGCAGCGAGTAAAGAAGCTGAAACAGCCAAAACAGCATGGGTTTGTCGGGTCTGTTTAAGCAATGAAGTGGATATGACGATTGTGCCTTGTGGTCATGTACTTTGTCGTCGGTGTTCAGCTGCTGTTTCCAAGTGTCCCTTCTGTAGGCTTCAGGTCACAAAAACTGTCCGAATTTTCCGGCCATGATAATCTCAGGCACATACAGCATACATGCATTGTTCCCCCCATAGTATTGCAGAAATGTACAGTTGTCTTGTTTTAAATCATAGAAACTAGAAGGAAAATAGCGATTACAACTCTCGGGGGAACTAAACAAATCTTGTATTGGATTTTGGATGTAATTTGTAAATGTCAAGTTCATTGATCAAATTCTTTAAAATACAATGGTTTTTGCATGCGTGACCTCGCAGATGGTTTTTGTAATTTTAGTCTTCTGCGTGATCCTACATGAGTCATCACCATAGCAATTGCATATTAAACCTATAGATTAGATGTGTTGATCTCTTATGAATCACTGCTCCCTATTCAATGACAGTATTACGTGAACCATGTCCAAAGCATTCCTAGATGTTCCTTCCAATCACGGTTGCTCACCAACTACTACTCAATTATTCCCGTTCCTATAAGACTGCTGACTCCATATTTTTCCAGTTAAACAGTATAGATAACAAGAATTAAATAAATAAAAACCAATAAATTAACCATGCCGACAATATTAGTTAATAGTACATCAGAATGTTTTAGGAGAGATTAAACATTTGTACTGGCCAACTACACTTCCGACCATCACAACCAACACTAGTGGTCTCCAGAGATACATCAATGCTGCGATGCTCTGCAGCACGGGCAATGCTGACACGCAGATGAATTCTCGCAGCTGGACAGATATCTGTACCAATTGTTTCTGTTTTAGCAGCGCTGAAGTCTCCTGATGCAATTGCTATTGGTTCCCGGAATGTGAAAATGGTCTGCGACCAGTGTGTTTTAGGAGTGTAAGGAGATGTAGACAAAACAACTGGGTTTTCCTTGCAGAATCTGCTGGTAAAACCAGTCTCAAACCACAGAACCACCCCATAACACCAGGTTGTAGGATTTGACTGGACAGAGCTGCTTTCTATACCACGTAATTTGGGTTCGAGCTCAGCAGTAGCAGTGAAATCCACTTCATCAGGCTTCATTGTTGCCAGATCGAAGGTCTATTATGCAAAAGATTTCAAAGATAAATCAATTATCAAAGTTAATTTGAGATCAATTGACCTATTACAGGTTGTGTTTACAAACGAGAGCTATCAGTTTCCTTGCAATGCAATAACTAAACATAGAGAGGGAAAGTAGAATCTACAAAAATGGATTCCTGCTACTGATTTCACTTACATACAAACATTCTTTGACTTAGAGCTGAAACATCTAATCACAAAAAATTCTCATCTCATGCAATAAAAATGCAGACATCATTATATTACTTAAACGCCAAAAAGCAGTAAACAGTAAGTATATGAAGAAAATCTGAAGAATCAAATGCATACCTGGAGAAGTGCAGCATCAGTTACTAAATCATCAGCAGCGACAATATCAACAATTGGATACCGGGCAGCATCTTGAACAAGTTCCTTGCCTATACAAGACATATTGAAACCATATACATCTTCCCAAAATGGAAGACTGGTACCACCTCTTCCAAATCCTGCAACAAACTGAAATAGGAAGATGAAAAATAAGTTCATACTATGAACTCCAGAACATAAATCACAATACCAGTGGACAACAAAAAGGACTCACCATAGTTGCCGTATCAGGGAGAATAGCCCCTCCAGGTTTCAACCACTTGTCTCGAGCAAAGAGTACTGAGCTAAGCATTGATTCATATAGCAAGCAATAGCCCATCCACTCACTCAGTAAAACATCAACACTATGAGGTTGAATTTGCAAGGATTTACCAACCTCTTCAACCATTCCTTGGACCACCTCCATTACCCCAGTGCTATGATCTTGATTTTGTGGTCTGCTTCGCCAGAAGCCATTATCTTTTGCGTTCTGCAATTATTAAACCAGAGAAGCAACCATGAATGGTTAGAGGTAATAAGGTTAGTTTGGAAAGGGGAACTTGGTTTTTACCTGCGTTGCTACGGCTGCCATTTTCTCACTGGCTTCCACAGCAATAACTCTTGAAGCCCCTGCCTGAGCTGCAAATAGACTAACAAACCAAATATAAGTTATGAGACACTCCTGATTTGCACAAGAAGTTATGTATAGGCCCTAAAATATGTCTTAGAATCAGTTCTCTTCTAACATTAAATACTATTACTAGATTTCAAATGCCCTACATGTTACAACAGACATCAAAATCTTGCAAAATAAACCTAAGAAAACAATGCAACATTTAACAGTGGACCTTCCTTTTCCTAGATTTCACATGATCCAATAATAGAGTTTCAAATACTATTGGGATTCTAAAATTATATCAACTGTCACTATGAAAAATGGTTCACAAAATATATAAATTTATATATACTCTGTCTTTGAACTATGAAAATAAATTATGCTTTTATATCAAGGTAGCAAATGAAATGCAACCACTAAGTATGCATTAAATAATAAAAATCTAAGAGAGATAACGTCGCATTCAAGTTTAATTGGTTACCCTAATAAAATTAAAATCAAGACAACTGAATCATAGAATATACATAATTAACAAAAACACTAACAGAGAGAAATACAAATTATTTCTAATATTCATCCTATAAAATAAAAAATAAATAAATAAATAAAAAGATAAAATCTCACCTTAGTATGCCTGTCCCACAACCTACATCCATCACAACAGCACCCTTCAAACAAGAAGGATTTTCCAAAATAGCTTGCCTGTAAGCATCCGTTCTCACCTACATTACTAAAATAGATTAATTTTTTTATTGTCAACCAGATAACAACCGACAATATTTAAAAAAAAAAACTATAGCAATGGATAATAAAAGTCAAATATCACAAACAAATTGCATACTTCCCAAACAAACCTTCTAGCAGCAGAAATAAAACCCTTAACAATCTAATTGTAAACCAGAAAGTAAGAAATTCATCATTTACCTTATCACTTATCATCTCCCTATGAATGCCAAAGGAACTGTATGAGCCAAAATAATTTTCATTGACTCTCTTTATATCTTTGGCAGCAAAGTTCAGATGAGAAACCAGAAAATCTGTATCTCTTGGATTTTTCTCAGATGCCCCAGCATCACTTAAACCTTGACCATTGACTATCACCTTTTGTGAAGAACTAGCTACGTTCAAAAGACCATTAGATGTAGAAGAAATCTCTTTTCCATTCTCCGGAACAATGCACCTATCTGATCCAAACTTCATGATATTGTTGTCATCATCAATTCGTATATCTTCAAAATGACCAAAATCCTTCAGACATTTCTCTTTGTCAAAAGATGTGACACAGTCATCTTCACCTTCATCGTCATCCTCAAAACTAAATAGTAAGTTATCTTCTTCCATGAAAGGTTTCAGATATTTATCATCATCCCAAGGAAGCTTAATCTCTTTGAAATTGGTCGTTTCATGTAAATGACTCTGTAGATCTTGTTTGGACTGACAGGTAAACCTGCAACTCCAACATCTATTCTCTGCCACCTACAAAATGAAAATAAAAACATAAGAAATAGATTTACAAAATAATGACATGTAAAAAAACAACGAAGCTATATTAGCTGAAAGCAAATGCAAGCACATAATTCAGATTTACCAAACAAATCTACACACAAGTAAAATAAACAAATAACTCTTACTATCGACATCTCAATTATATTGACCCTCTAGCCTCTAAAGCAACCGATCAAATCATAGCTAACATTTTAGCTATAAAACGAAATAGATAAAACAACAAACCTGAGACCGAATATAGTTAATGAGCTTGAAGGAGCCATAAAAATCCAACTGCACCGTTTTCTTGATAGACTGAAAATCAAAATGATGACTCGAACGACAGTGCTCGAAGAGCGCATCACACGAACTGTACTTGAGATCGCAGAACAAGCACTGTAAACCTGATTCGGAGTCTACTCCTCCGTCGTCGTTCTCGTCTCTCCAGTCTCCCCAATCTCCTTCTTCGGAAGACGAGAAGGATTCATCATCTACTGCAGCTTTATCTAAGGTTTCAGTACCGCTGTTAGCAGCCATGTTGAGTTTGTGTGTGTGAGAGAGAGCAAGGTGTTAATGGTTATGAGCGTTAAACCCTACCGAAAAACCCTAAATATTTTCAGTCTAAGGAAATTACAAAAGCCGCCCTCAAAAATAAGGTCTATTTTTGGAGAGATAACTTCATTGAGGCCCTAAAAAAAGAACAAATATTAAAATACGACCTTACCAACACTTATTTATTTACTATTTATGCTTCGGAGAGATTTTACCTCTAAGACCGTGCTATATTTTTCTCTAGTATAGTTGTATTAGAAAAATATTTTTATTATTTTATTCAATAAAAATTTAATTAATCTCCGATGCTATTTTAAGGTTTAAACAATATAAAATTACAAAAATTAAAATTAAAAGTAATAATTTCTATTTTTGAGCCGATCTAAAATCAAAATCTTTGTTTTAGATTAACATCAGAAATCTTTCAAAAGTAAACAATTATAAATATTTTTTGTAACAAATGAACCAAGTTTACTATATTATCCTTGATATTAAAAAAATAAAAATAAAATCCAAAAAATAGAAAATATAAAAATAAATCAAAATTCCCAATCTACCCTTATGTTAACTGTTTGAAACCAAAATCATATCTCCTTCCTCGTCACATTCAACGTTCACTACTCCGACATCCGGTCTCTCCTCCTCTCCACTCCATATTTCTCCGGCAAAGACCCCATCTTCAACTTTCACTCCGTACAACGCCTCAATTCCGCAAATTTCCTCTCTGATTCTGCCAGAAGATAAATTTATTAATGGTTCTTACACACTAGGAAAAATAATCTCAATTGTATTGGAACCCTAACTTTTACAATCCTAATTCATCACGTTCTTGGAACACCAAATTCAACATTATTTGTCCCTTAACAATTCATAAGCATGTCTGCACGTGTCTCTCTAATATATTTCTGAAAATTCATCTTCCATCACAACTTAAAGGTATGTTTTTAAAGTTTTTTCATTCTTGAGCATGGTAGTGTTAATGTTTTGGTGCGGGGGGTGTAGGGGTCTGAATATATGATTTTAGAGTTCATGGTAATATCAATATAGATATTGGATAGTGTTTGGAGTCAATTGTATGGTATAGGACCGCAATTTTACGAGTTAGGGTTGAAATTTCCGATTTTACGTTTTTCAGCGATTTTCTGGGTTCCATACCTGGAAAAAGTCTAAAATTATACCATTTCCCGGTGTCCAGGCATGGAAACAGACCTGCATTTTTTGTCAGTGATTTCCTGGTATTGACACCGGGAAATAGGCCAAATGAGCTCCTATTTCCGGGTGTCCATACCGGGAAACTGATTTGATGCATTATTTTTTTCTACATTTAAATAATTTGTGTTTTCTTTTTTTCAGAAATGAGTTTGAAAAAGACACAAGTGTAATTCAAGTTCCTTATGAAGAGTGTAAAGATTTAGGGCATACCATTCGCACGTTCCCAAACAAAACATATCGAAGTTCTGGATTTATGAGAATCACCACAGAATGAATATTTGACACAAGCAGCGAACCCACTGTTGAAAGCTCCTCCGGGGATATACCATTCCATCTGTAAGCTAACTCATCCCATTCTCTTTTACTTTAGATATATTACTTTTGTTATGAGTTTGTTTGAGCATGGTTTATCAAATGTTTTTTGTCGAATACGGTTTGGTTGTTGAATTTAGTTTGGTTGTAATTATGATTTTGAATGCAGAAATTTATTTCGGAAAAATGAAATTATCATAAAACAGTTTGTTTCCCTCTTTTAACATATGGAATCTGGATATTTTTATACTATTTCTCGGTATTCATTCCGTGAAAATGTCAATTTCCAGGTCAGCATATCGGAAAACTTGACCCAAATTTACCTATTTCCTGGTGTTTATGCATGGAAACAAGGCATGTGTTTTCTAAGATATATACCGAAAAACACTTCATTTTGAGCATTGTTTCTCGATGTTGAGACATAAAAGCTGGACCTCAAAATAATAGTTTTCAAGTAATCATACCAAGAAGCTGGACCCAAATTTACCTATTTCCCGGTGTTGAGGCATGGAAACAAGTCATTGGTTTCCTAAGATCTAGACCGGGAAACAGTTAATTTTAAGCAATATTTCCTGGTATGAGACCATGGAAAGAACCGTTCTCATATTAATTTAAGACCCAAACAAGCTAAAATACACTTGAGACCACTGAAGAGTCCATCACAGATTATTTTTGTCTTGGAGTTTTGATGTTCATTCTAATGGACATGTAAGAGTAGCACATGATGGGCTATATACTATTACGTAGGTCATGCATAACACATTATTTTTTTACTTTTACAATGACAATATTTTATGATACAATTGCGTTCAACTAAGTGAAAGCAAGCGTAATCCTCCACAATTAGCCGTTTAAAGCTACTAAACATCAAAATTAAGCAATTTATGTAACAAACCAGGTCATAAAAGTGTGCATTGGTGTGTGAGAGTTGGGTTAAGCCACAAAAAATGCTCCCTAATGGTAGTAGTGGGTGTGACAGGTTATTTGGAGTTGGAATGAATGTTATTTAATGTCAGAAAACATAGTTTCTAGGTAAGTATATCGGGAAACTGAACCCAAATTTACATATTTCCTAGTGTGTATGCATGGAAATAAGACATGTGTTTCCTAAGATATATACCGGAAAATAGTTCATTTTGAGCAATGTTTCCCGGTGTTTAGGCATGGAAACAAGTCATTAGTTTCCTAAGATATAGACCGAGAAATAGTTAATTTTGAGCAATGTTTCCCTGTATGAGACCATGGAAATGACCTTTTTCAGATTAGTTTAAGACTCAAACAAGCTAAAATACACCTGAGACCACTAAGAAGTCCAACATAGATCATTTTTAACTTGGAGTTTTAATGTTCATTCCAATGGACATGTAAGAGTAGCACATGATGGACTATATACTATTACGTAAATCATGCAGAACACCTTGTTTTTTTACTTTTCCAATGACGATATTTTATGATACAATTGCGTTCAACTAAGTGAAAGCAAGCGTAATCATCCACAGTTAGCCATTTAAAGTTACTATATCAAAATTAAGCAACTTATATAGACAAACCATGTCATAGAAGAGTGCATTGGTATATGAGAGTTTGGTTACACCTCAAAAAAAATTTCCCTAATGGTAGTAGTGGGCGTGTCAGGTTGTTTGGAGTTGGAATTGATGTCATTTAATGTCGAAAAATATAGTTTCTAGGTCAGCATACCGAGAAACTGAACCCAAATTTACATATTTCCTAATATGTATGCATGGAAATAAGGCATGTGTTTCCTAAGATATATACCGGGAAACAGTTCATTTTGAACATGGTTTCCTGGTGTTTAGGTATGGAAACAAGTCATTAATTTCCTAAGATCTAGAGCGGAAAACAGTTCATTTTGAGCAATGTTTTCCGGCATGAGACCATGGAAATGACCTTTGTCAGATTAATTTAAGACCTAAACAAGTGAAACTACACTAGCGTCTTTTTCAAGTCTATTTCTGAAAAAGGAAAAGAAAAATTATTTAAAGGCAAGAAAAATTGATGCATCGACACCATTTCCCGGCCTAAAGACCTGGAAATAGAAGTAATTTTTGCCTATTTCCCGATGTTGACATTAGGAAATCACTGACAAAAAATTCATGTTTATTTCCATGCATAAAGTGAGGGAAACAGTCAAAATGAGCCTTTATATCCCAGTATGGAGGCCGGTAAATGATTTCCCTTTTATGAAGGCTGGAAACCGGTATTCTAATAGACTATTTCCCAGGCTTCAACAATGGAAATCACTAATAGAATTATCTCGTCTTTATCCCGATATTGTGACCGGGAAATAGGTAAAAAAAACCACATATGTCCTGATATAGATGTCTGGAAACCAATAAATTATTTACCAGCATGTGTCACAGTATCAATGTACGGAAATAAAATCGATTCATTTCCAGCCATGGACACCGGGAAATGGTGTTAATCTGGGATAGTTTCCAGGCATGGACATCAAGAAACCGCTGGAAAACTACATTCGGGATTTTAAACCCTAACTCGTCAAATTGCATTCTAATATCATACAATTAACACGAAACACTATCTAATATCCATAATGACGTTACAAGTAACTCTAAAATTATTAATTCAAGACCCATAAACCCCTAGACCATAACATTAACTCTATAATGCTCAAGAATGAAAAAGCTTTAAAAACATATCTTTGAGTTATGATGGAAGATGAAGTTTTAGATACGTAGTGGATGATTATGTGCTGACATTCCTATGGATTGTTGAGGGACAAATAGGGATAAATTTATTATGAAGTTGGTATCCCAAGGATGTGAGGAATTGGGATTGTGAAAGTTAGGTTTCCAATACAATTGGGGATTATTTTTCCTAATGTGTAGGGACCATAAGCAAATTTCGTGAGGGGCTTTTATTAAATATAGTGGGGTCTATATGTAAATATTATTTTTGAATTCAAATATTTAAATTGAAGGGTATAATAGACTTTCCATATCTTTAAAACAAATAAATATAACTTAAATTGATTTTAAATTATATTTTTTAATGGGAGGGATATAAAGGTCTTTTTGGTTCATTTGTTGCAAAAAATTAATTAGATTGTTTAGTATTGTAGAAATTTTAATCTTGGTTTAAAATTATAATGAATTTAATTTTTTGGGCCATTTTTGCAAATCACTCAAATTAATATATAATAAAATAAATAAATCAATTTATTATTATTATTAAATTAATTTTATATTTATTTAAATAATATACTACCTTCGTCCAGCAATAAGTGTCACACTTGAACAAAAGAGATTAAGAAAAGTAATGATGACTTAGATAGATTACTTATATACCCTTACATATTTTATTCTTACTTTTAAATGATTGGTTGTCATGTTAAACAAGTAATGATGAGTATTTCACAGAGAGTGATTTATAATCTTAAAAGATTGAGTCTAAAAATAGACAAAGGGTAGAAGTAGAAAGAGAGTAACAAATATATATCTATGACACTTATTTTGGGACAAATATTTTTCCAAAATGTGACACTTATTTCCGGACGGAGGTATTTGTATTGGAAAACACAAAAAGCTAGACATCATGGTTTTATTTCCTAACCTACATAAAAACTATTTTAGATTTTTGGACAACGTAAAATAAAGAAACATTGAAAATGAATCCTACAATAAATACCATTTTATTTACCAGTCGGAGATGACCAACTTTGTGTAACGAGGTTTGTGGATATTTTGAAAATAATGGGGAATGAAATGGTAACCTTGAAATATGGAACTAAAGTATGAGTGTGGCATTATTAGGCATATTAATAGTAAATGTTACTGTAAAAAAATCTAAAATTACTATGGTGATTGGAGATTAAACTCAATATGCTTTCTGGTTAAAAGTTGAACCACCAATCTCTCAAAGCGTAGACAATTTACTACGAGATTCAAGGTAGATGGTCCTAGTTAGAAAAATGATAATTCAAGTGTTAGGATTTTGACGAAAATTTGGATATATTCCGCTATCTATAATTGATTGGTAATTTGGAAAATACTCGAAGACTGTTTTGGAAGTGTCATATTTGATTAGGGATGGTATTTCCTAAAGAGGATTCTAATTAGGAAAGAGATTCTGGAGAATCCTAAATAGGAAAAGGTTTTCTTAATGGTTTAGGATTACTCTGTGACTAAGTAATCTAATGCTATAAATATGGTGCTTGTATCTATTATTAGATATTCTGAGAGAACAATGTAGATCTAGTTGGTTAGGTTTGGAAGGTGCCCGATTGGGGCCTGAGAATCATGAAGACCATGGAGATCTTGAATTCTGGGATCGAGTCCTGTTATCCTGTGAGAGTCGTATGAGGAGAGCTTGTGTGAGACTGTAACCAATATAATTAGATTAGGGAGTGTGGAGAGTGATACTCTGGTTGTAACTGTTGCTTTATTGTTACATAGTGAATTAGTCTCTCGTCATCCTGACGGCCGTAGTTTTTTTCCTGTTTTCGGTTTCCACGTAAAAACCTTGTGTCTTATTTTCTATCTCTATTTCTTGTCTTGTGTATGTTGTTTTACTTTGTGGTTACCAATACTCATCTCCATTGCAATGGATCACCGATTTGTTCAACAATTGGTATCAAAACTAGCCGTGTTTTCCCAACATCAAGGACATGAGTCAAGCCGGCTCGTGAGCCGCTCGTAACTCGGTTCGGTAATTGCTCAATAAGCTTTGTTCATGAGCCAGTGAGTCAAGTTTGAGTTTTAATTTTTAGTTCGATTATTAAATGAGTTAAGCGTGAGTTTGGATGTATTCGACTCGTTGGCTCGTGAGCTAGCTCGATAAATTTTATTAATTAAAATTATAAAATATAATACATACATAGATATATAAATAAAAAATAAAATAAAATATAATTTACCTTTTCAACCAAATTGATTTGGATGTGTATTCACATCATTTCTATAGAAAATAAAAATAAAATTCTATAAACTAAAGTAACATAAAAATATAATTCATATTATCAAGTTTCTCTTCCTTATAAATTAATTATTATTTTAAATAAATTATACAAAATTAGTATAGTTATCAAGTATGTTTATTGAGTTCGAGCAGCTCGTGAGCTTTAAGTGAACTCGTGAACTTTAGTTGAGTTGAGTTTGAGCTTGAAAAATGAGCTCGTTAATTAAATGAGCCGAGCTGAACTAGATCCCGGCTCAGCTCGGCTCATGTCCAGCTCTCCATATATACACAACATAAATCCATGGTAAGTTTTGCTCGAAGGTGCAATTACACTTATTTCTGCAAAAGTGACTATGTGTAAGTTGAAATGATGAAAAATGCTTTATCAGGTCATTTGTATGGGAAGTTTTGAACAAGAAACTTGTTGTCCCAAAAAAGAAGATGGTATAATATATACATATGGAGTGTACAAGACTTCATACATATAATCGGTTTTAATTCAAACTAGTAAAATTGTTTGTGCATTGTGTGATAATATAATATTTTTTATTAATTTTTTAAAAAAATTAACAATATTAATATAAATTATATTCAAAATTTTAAATAATTTAAAATATATTATCTTATATAAAAATAATTAAAATTATAATATATTAATTTATATTAAATTGAGTATGCATAAATTTTAACTGATAAAATATTATAATATTTTTTAATTTTATAATTATTTTATTTGTTAATTTATATATATATAGTATTAAGTTTTATAAATTTAATTCAAAATATGTATAATACTTTATTTTTGTGTTAGTTTTAATTTATTTAATTTACTATAAAAATAAAGAAAAAATTGAATTAAAATATAAAATTATCCACATAAAGAAAGTAATATTTATTGTAATTGTGCGTGTTATATAATATTTCTTATTTCTTCTTTTTCACTCTGCCAGAACAAAAACGCATCTCTGTTTTCTTCTTTTATGAACCAACTTTCTTTCTTGTATTATTTTTTTCATATTTTTCAAACCGTTTACCCGATTTGAGTAATATTTGTGCCATTGGATTCGTCTCGTCGAGAACTTCAAAGATCGTATGACCGTTGCAGCCGACATCACGTCAACACATATGATACCTACGACTTCTTTATTATTTTCTGGTTGTTTTCGATCCTCGTTTGGAGAAACGGTTGCCACCGTTGGAATCTGGAGGCTGAGAAGTTCTTAAATCACCTTTCCGTTTACTTTGCCGCTTTTGTTGATTTTCAGTTGTCTGGGAATCCAAATCCATCCAAATCGGTCCTATTGGTCTCGTGAGCTTATTCATACTTCGGAATCCAAGTAGGTTCTCCTATTCATGCTTAATTGGATTAGTTTTCGAAACTGTAATTTAAATAACGTTCTTAAGAAATAGTTTTGAATATTAATATTACTGTTGCTGATATCAAATGGTTATTGAATCTTTAACGTCCGCAAATTAGGCCTAAATTTTGGGCCAATTTGAAATTTTTGAAAGTTTAGTTTTCGATGCTTTCCTCATCGAAATAAATCGAAGTACTATTAAGGGCAATGATGAGATTAGGATAATTATTTTGAAATGAAAAGACTAGGATCACATTCCTTTATTTAATTTGAAATTAAATATTCAAAACCGGACTTTGAAATCAAAATTGGGCTTTTAGGATAACGCTCGATTTAATTGGAAGCATTGAGTCAAAATTATTTTTGGACTTGGAAAAATATGAATTTTGAACCGAATTGTCAAATTTTGGCAAAATTACAATTTTACCCCTCTCAGTGGAAAAATTCAGATTTTTAAAATCAGTGGTGGTTTTTTATTCAATATACAAAAATAATTTTTTGGAGAAGTACGGAAGTGGCAGAATCAATTTTCGGTGGAAAATGGACCCGAAATTGGATTGGGTCTAAAAATTGGCCCAATCCAAAGTTAGGACCATAAGTGGTCATGACACCACATTTAAACCCCACCACTCACCACTCACTCTCTCATTTTCTCCTCTCCTCTTCCAAACACGAATTCTTTTTCTTCTCAAACAAAACCCTAGCTCTTCAACTCTCATTTTTCTTCCATTAAACCACCATCAAACCTCAAATTAATTGCACCAATCAACTCCTTGAAGTCCATTTAGTCATCTTTGGGTATCTTTAAAGCTTTTCTCATCAAGGGTAAGAACTCTCTCTCTACACTCTTTGATTTTCAAAAATGATGTATGAGTTTGATTCTAGAGTGGTTTTGGAATGTTTTCGAGTTGATTTCCAATGTTAATCAAGTGTCCTAGCTTCCATTTGTGTTTGGAGATAAAAGCCCTAATTTTTCACTATTGATGTTTTGTTCTTGCTTGAGAGGAAATGATTTTTGTTAGTAAATATGGTTAAATAATGATCCTAGGATATTAGTAAATGATTTTGGAGTAATTCCAACCCATTTGTAGAACCCTAATCTCATCTAGTGTGTTTATGCCCTTAATAGAAATTGTTATATGTTGGTGAAGATGTAATAGAGTTTGGTAATGATGATTGTGCTGATATTATGCTTGTAGTGTGTTGTGTAAATGTTAGAGGATGGTTAGCAACTCACTAGATTTGCACAAAGCGAGCTTTTAGCTTGGGATCGACGGATGCGAGGTTCGTATTTCCGTTTTTAGCCCTACACAATTGATTGTTATTGATTTATGCTTGAAATGCATGTTTAATTATTAATATATCATGAAATTGATTAAATAAGATAACCATCCAAAAATTGATATGATGAGCATATTTTCTATGCTAGGGCGTTAGAACATTTATGTGATGCATGTAGAATCATGCTAGGCGTCGCCCTTAGGAATTGAATGATTTGATGGATTAAATCCATCTTGTATGTGAATGTGATGAGAATAGGATATAGACTTAAATTATGTCTTGCATCATTGCTTGATTGTTATTGGTGATTGATGATTGTATTTGATGAAAATTAAGACTTGAAATGCATGATTGTCAATTTGGAAATAATTGGACTATTTGTAAATTGATAGCCTCTAATGGTATATTGAGTTTAAATGATGTTATTACCCTTAAAGGGTCTTGAAATGACTTGTAAAATAATGGAAATGACATTATTGATGCCCTACCCTTTGTTGGGTTTTGATTGAATGAAATTGATTATGGAAAATGATGATTATAATGATACTTGGTAATCATGTAAATGCCCCATAAACTTACTATAAATAGTAGAATGAAAGGCATGCTTAGGGATAGAAGTACTTCGACCCATGAAGATATCATGGTTTAGTAGGCGCGGATAGTCTACTTACGGGGTGACCGCTCCTTCTAATTTACGGGTTTACCCCGTCTTGGGATGACGATGCACTTACGACTCCGATGCATCCTTGTGGTGCTAGGACCGTCTTGGAACTTCGGTTCACTTACGGGCTTGCCCGTCTTGGGACTTCGGTCCACTTGATCCCGTTTTCGAAAGCTATCGTATGTTTATGGGCATTCTTGTAAAAGTTGATGAACTTGATTCATGACTTGTATGAATAGGCTAAAAATGAATAAATGAGCAATGGTCATTAAAACATAATAAAGAACTTGAAAATGATCTTGTTATTGAACTTGAAATATTATTGATGATTGATCCTGATAATGTATTGATATTATCTTGATAATGAACTTGAAGATGTTATTGAACTTGGACTTGGACTTGATAATGACTTGATGATAAATTGGTTAATGGTAAGTAAACTTGATAATGGACTTCATAACAAATGATATGTTATGGATATTGAAAATTGGAATTGATATGAACATGCTTAATAATCAAGATGATTAATGAATTTGGCTAAATAAGAAATCATGACATGGTTTGTGCATAATCTTGATGTTTGGAATGTTTGTTTAGTGAGTCAACCCTTAGTCCAATACCCTTGTCTAATGATGTGTCTTTGTCAAGATAAAATGGGTCTTTATTTGCTTAATTGGCTAGATTATGATTTGGAAAAATCATATTGAATGTTTGATAATATTAACTTGGTTGGTAAGTTTTAGTTTTGCTTGAATTGGTATTGAATTGGTAAGTAAGAACTTGGAATTTTGAAATTATAGACTTGTGTTGTTGCTGCAATAAATTAACCAAATAGGCAACTTGTTCAGTTTCGTTCACCCAAATGGTTGGGTCGCTTGAAGAATGGATTGTTTGTATGTGTTGTTTGATGATCATAGATAATATGTTTAAAATTTGGAAGCATTCTGATATCATATGGATGTGTTTTGGAGCTGAGAAATTAGCTCAAAAACCAGCCTGGGTGGCTGAAATTTTCTAGTTTTTAGCTTGAACTTCAAAACCTTCGTTCTCCCTCATCCGGACTCCGATTTAGGCACCATTTGCAGCCACGGATTCATCATCAAGTCTAGTTTCCAATAATATAGTTTTATTACCAAAACATAGGGTTTTAAATGGTCTGTGTGGATCGACACGGTCAGACCGTGTGAGCTGCTGCTTTTGAGTGTCAACGTAGTAAAACCACACGGTCCGTGTGTATATACATGGTCAGGCCGTATTGTATGCTGTTACTCTTAGC